>PVLD010005663.1:0-109483 GCA_004027595.1 Dinomys branickii | reverse complement strand
AATGATCTTTTGTATTTCTTTTGGATCTGTAGTGACTTCCTCTTTTTCATTCCTTATTGCATGAATTTGAGATCTTTCCCTTCTTTTTTTGATAAGGTTGGCTAGGGGTTTATCAATTTTATTTACTCTTTCGAAGAACCAACTCTTTGATTCACTAATTTTTTGTAGAGTTTTCTTCATCTCAATTGCATTAGTTTCTGCCCTGAGTTTTATAATCTCCTCCTTTCTTTGGGCTCTTGGTTTGGCTTATTGCTCTTTTTCTAAGAGTTTGAGGTGTATCATTAGGTTATTTATTTGCTCTCTTTCTATTTTCTTTGTATATAAGTTCATTGCTATAAATTTCCCTCTGAGGACTGCTTTCATTGCATCCCACAGATTCCGGTAGGTTGTACTTGCGTTTTCATTTATTTGTAGGTAGTTTTTAATTTATTCTTTAACTTCTTGTGTGACCCATTGGTTGTTCAGGAGGTTGTTGTCTAATTTCCAAGTGTTTATGTGGTTTTTGGAGTTCTTTTTGTCATTAATTTCCAATTTCATTGCACTGTGGTCAGATAATATGCATGGGATAATTTCAATTCTTTTGCATTTAGGTAGATAAGCTCTATGGGCTAGAATGTGGTCTATTTTAGAGAAAGACCCATGTGCAGCTGAGAAAAATGTGTATTCTGATTTTGTGTGGTGGAGCACTCTGTATACATCTACTAAGTCCATTTGTTCACACTTTTGGTTCAGGTCTGTTATTTCTTTGCTGAGTTTCTGTCTAGTTGACCTGTCTCTGCGTCAGAGGGATGTTTAGGTCCCCTATTACAATAGTGTTATTAGTTATTTGATTTTTTACGTCTGTTAAGATTTGACTTGTAAAGTTAGGTGCTCCATGGTTTGGTGCATAAATGTTCAGGATTGTTACCTCCTCCTCTTGCAGCTTTCCCCTAACTAGTATGTAATGCCCTTCTTTATCTCTTTTAATTGTTTTTGGTTTGAAGTTTACATTGTTTGCAAACATAATAGCTACCCCTGCTTTTTTCTGGGGATCTGCTGCTTGGAGAATTGTTTTCCAACCTTTAACTTTGAATCTGTGGATTTCCTTTTGAGTAAAATGTGTTTCCTGTATACAGCATATAGTTGGATTGTGTTCTTTAATCCACTCTTCCAATCTTTTCCTTTTGAGTTTTGAATTGAGGCCATTTACATTAATGGTTATCATGGTTATATGTTGGCTTATTCTAGTCATGTTATTTACTTGTTGTTTCCTTCTTTTGCTGACTGTTTACTTGCTTGTTCTGTTTAAGGAGTTATTTCTATTGTTGTTCTTGGGATTGTGATCTCTTTTTTCTCTGTGTAGAATATCTTTTAGTGCTGTTTGCAATGCTGGTTTGGCACTCATGAAGTTCTTCAGTTGTTCTTTGTCGTGGAAATATTTTATTTCTCCAATGAATTTGAGGGATAGTTTTGCAGGATACATCAGTCTAGGTTGGAAGTTGTTTTATCTCAGAATCTGTAGTACCTTGCTCCAAGCTCTTCTTGATTTTATGGTTTCCGTTAAGAAGTCTGCTGTGATTCTGATGGGCTTTCCTTTCTAGGTGATCTGTTTCATTTCTCTAGCAGCTTCTAATATTGTGTTCTTTTGCTGGATATCTGGGATATTGGCTATTATATGTCTGTGTGTGTTTTTCTTTGGATTATGGATCGTTGGGGTTGTATATGCCTCGATTAACTGAACTTCAGTATCTTTTACCTTGTTTGGGAAATTTTCTGCTATTATTTCAGCAAATATTCTTTTTATGTCATTTGTGTGGTCTCCTACTGTTTCACTCACTCCTATAACTCAAATATTGTTACGTTTTGCCTCATCTTGGAGCTGTTGGGTTAATTTTTCTTATGTCTTTGATGATTTTATGAGATCCTTCCTTTCTCACTCATAAGCTGCCATACTATCTTCAAGGTCTGAGATTCTATCTTCGGTTTCATTTAAGCAGTTTTGCAAGCTTTCAGTGTAAGTTTGGAATCCTGGCATTCTCTTTGGATCTGTTTCATTCTTGGTAATTCATTCCTAAATTGCTCTTGTAACGTTTCCATTTGTTTCCTATTTTATTCTAGTCTTTTATCTATTTCTTCTCTATATGTATGGAACATTTCTTCCATTATTGTTTTCAGTTCGTTTTTTGTCTGAGAGATCATTGCAGGTATGTGGCTTATTTCTGCTTTAAGCTCTTTTATGGCCTGTTGGAGCTGTTTCATTTTGGATGCAATCATTTCATCACTTGCAGGTATGTGGCTTCCTGGTTACCCTGTATCCTCGCATTCAGAACTTGTTCTGGGTGGGGTTGAGTTCTGAGACTGCGTTTTGTTCCTCTATTTTCCCATTTTTGAGTATCAGATTCAAAATGTTGAGTTATAAATTCCCCAGGCCGTTCAGCAGGCAAAGGTCTGCTGCAGAGGCTGCTCCAATGACTCCTTCTCTTTGGGAAAATGTCCCCTAAGCTTTCTGCTGAGAGATCCGCTTAAAAGGCTGCTCAGATGCTGCTTTGTGGACCTCGCTATTCCCTACCTTGAGACCTGGCTGGGGCACATAAACAGCTCGCCGCCCCAGGGACCGTGCAGGCAGGGGGCCACTCAGGTGTTCCTCCCTGGGTGGAGCTCCTCCCCCCACTCAAAAACCCCTTCGGGGCGCCCAGCCAGCTCTTCCGTCCCAGGAACAGTGCAGTCAGAAGTGCTGCTCGGATGTCCCTCGCTGGGCGGAGTTTCTCCTCGACTCAAAAAAACAGGTCAGGGCGCCCAATCAACTCACCCTGGGATTGTGCAGGTGGGAAAGCTGCTCAGATGTATCTCCTTGGGTCGAGCTTCTTCCTGACTCAGAAATCCTGTTGCAGTGCTCACTTGCCTCACCTGTTCCGAGACCCGTGCCGGCAGGAGATCCCGACACTCCCCTGCCTCCTCGGCCTTCTCGTAGGAGCTGCTGACGCTCTCGCCCTCCGGCTGAGGATGCCGCCGACTGCGGGGTCGGGGCTCTGAGTAGGATCCCGTTCAGTTGCTCGGATTAGAGCAGTCTGCCCGAGGAGCGCGTTCTCCAAGTTTGCTCTGCTCCACCGCCTCCAAAAATTCCTGGTCGCGGCTGCCTGTGCCTGTTCGGGTTTGGGAGATGGGCGAGTCCATCCCGCCGTGATCGCACTCGGCGTTGCACAGGACCCGGCTGATCTGCGGCCCGCGCAGTGCTGATCACCTCAGGCACCCAGCTTTCAGTGCCCGCCCACTTCTTGCCGGCGTATCCAGCTGACCCGTTAATGCTCAGGCAGTGCAGAGCAACGTGTTCAGTTGGAATTTCGCAGCCGCGGACCCGGCACCTGCATGCAAAAGATCAGTCTCTGGGAGATTTTCCCTCTGCCACTCACCTGGTTGCCGTCTTCCCAGAAGTCCAATCCTATCTCTTTTATTGAGCTTCTTAGCCTAGTGGAATAACTTTCGGATTAACTACATCTTCAAAAGTAAGTTGCCTAGTGTTACTGTCCTTCCCTAAGTCTTGCTTTTCCTAGTGGTTAAACAAATATTGTAAGCTCCAACATCCAAGCTCGATATCTGAGGTCCCTTCCTCTTCTTTTCCCTAAGCCCTCCATCATGTATCTTCTGCATCCCACCCAAATTCCTACCACAAAGGCCACAGTCTTAAGTCACAAGTGTTACTAACTCAGATCCAGCTTGGACCATCAGCAGGAATGTAAATACTTGGTAGGGTACATTCCATAGCTAAAATGGAAAAGATGTGTACAAGTAGTGGGATTGGGAATCTCACCCTACTGGCATCTGTTTCCTGATCTTAGAAGCCCCAGAGTTGTTAGACTAAGGAAACCTAGTACACATCAAAGAATGCAAAATCCTGAAATCATAAATGAAAGGAACTCGTAAGTCATATATGTTAGAAAAGATCTGTTTTATATAGTCAATACCATCATCATCAATTTACTAGACCATCTTTCAACATGATTCTAAACTGGGGAACATAATACAATATAGAATCGCTGACTTATAGTTTAACAACTCTTTTACTTATGAACTATGTGAGAAGTCCATTGCATCTTACAAGGAAAAGTGCTGTGAGATGAATACAATCATTAGATGCTGAAAATAGTTATTCTTTATGAAATTCATTGGCTCAGTGTATCAGATAACTAGGTGGTTGCATAGATGATGATTTCACTTCATCCTACATCATTGGCAGCCACTGAAAGACCAATGTCCACAGGTACTTGGATAATAATATATTTACAATAATGAACCTCTAGTCCTAGATGTGAGAAATTGTTTTATCCATACCCAAGAACACAATAAAGCCAAAGCCAATGAGGCACTTTGTCTATGCAAATGACATAGATACAGTTTACAAAGATATAGTTTTATTTGCAGAAAAACAAAGATAAATCCAATGCCGACCATGATATGAAAGTGCAGCTAGAGGCAGAGGCAAAGATGATGCATCCTTTAAATATTCATAGGAGACGTGAAATCTTTAAAAAATAACCTTGTGTGGGTCATAAAGGAATTTCACCACATTACAATGAATTCCCAATGGAATTTAGGATGACATGACCAATATAAAGCAAAAATAATAACTGTAATAACAAAAGAACATAAAAGAGAGGAACACAGATAACAGGATGGAAACACAAGACAATCAACTGAGATTAAGTTAGAAGCCAGGTACTACGCTCAATTCAGCAACACGTAAGCTAAAGGAGAAACTACACAACATTAGAAAATAGTAACAAAACCAATATCTCAGTTCAAATTAGAACTGGCACATGAAAAATCAAGACACACATATAAAACACACATTGAGGTCCTGAAGAGCTAAACAACAATAGCAAAAATTTTTAAGTCAATAACTAAAAGAAAATTGCCATACAAAGAATAATAGATCACTCTATAAATCTTGAATGAAGAAAAAATAATCAAAAACATAACTAAAGAAAACTTCTCATAGCCAAAAAGAAATTTTTACATATCTAATCCAGCAAATTTTTTATATGTATATATAATTAGATATAGACACATAAAGATATAGATATAGACATAGACATAAATATAGACAGATACAGGTAGATATGGATATTTTGGAGAAAAATATATTTTAAAGACACAACCTTTACAAAGATTTAAAAAGAAAGCAATGTGAAATGAGTATTTGGGGCCTAAGGAAACAATTTTTAATTTGTGATTCTTATCCTGTGTTACATATAATATTATATGATATTATATGTAATATTCTAACTGGTCATCTTTCTACTCATCTCTCTACCTCCAGTCCATCTTCCACATTTTGCATTTTGATTCTACTACCTTGCTGAAAATCTTTCAGAGCTATGTGTCTTTTTAAAATATGGTTTTAAAAAGTCAATAGTAGAATCTAAATGGTATGTATATAAGTGTCCAAGGTAAATTTTTTTCAACTTTGTTTAAACTTGTTTATAATTTTAAAAAAATGAAACTGCTGGAAGTGATGGTGCATGCCTGTAATCCTGACACTCCAGAGGCTGAGGCAGGAGGATCGCCACAAGTTCCAGGCCATCCTGGACTACACAGAGAGACCCTGATGCAATCAATCAATCAATAGGTGAAAATAAAATCTTTCAGATCATCCTCGCTGTCAGTTGTATAGAATTCAAATTCCTTGCCTAGTATGCAAACTTCTTCACAATCTAACCCTGACCTGCCTCTGCAGTGGTACCTTCTACTGACCATCTTTGCCTCATCTCCCTGTTCTAGTCCTCCTGAGTCCCTGATGTTCCTGAAGTACACTCTATTTCTCTCATCTCTGGCACCCAGAATCCTCCCTTGCCTGATATTGCCCTCCCCTGGCTTTTCCACAATTTGCTGCTATTTGTCTTCAAAGACCAGAATAAATATTACATCTCCAAGCAAAATAGGTCATTGGTTCTCTACTCTTCCTGGAATTCCTGGTTTATACTTTTCTCAGAGTACACATCACCTTGCGATGTATTTGTTAGTGTTTTTATCACCCACTATAATTTGAGTCGGCACTTGGAGGACCAGGGGTGGTTTCTTCAACTCTGTCTCTAATCGTGGACCAGAATTTGACACAGAACAGATATCCATGAAGGACGCATTGTTTCTTTAGGGGAGGAGAAGAGTAAGGGGGATTCCAACAGAATAATCTCAATTGAGGTAACACTAAGAAGAATTCTTTCAGCAGCAGCTGAGTTTAAGGGCAAAGATGAATACTCTGGTACTTCATACAGGTTCTACTTCGGTATGCAAGACAGGCTATGTAACTTACGAGGTATAGTACAGAAAGTAAATTCAGAGGCCCTTGTTTAAAACTTAAGAATCTCAAGATGACAACAGCAAAGCATTTGGTATGTAATCTTTTTGAGTATGGGCCCCTGTCCATGTGCAAGCTGTAGTTTAAATTCAGTTGGTGCACCCAAGGGTTCTCTTATGATCAAAACCTCGGTCAGTGGGGTGGTAACGCTGGGAAGTGCTGCGGAACCTTTAAGAGAGCCTAGTAAGTAGGAGGTCTTTGGGTCATTGGGGGTGTACCCTTCAGTGGACTGTGGGACTGAATCTTTCTTTCTCCACGCCTGGTTCAAAGCACAATCATGATCATACCTTGCACATGATGTGTGATCACTTACCACACTCCCCAGAGGCCAAACCAGTGGTGCTACCTGACCTTGAACCCTGAAAGTCCAAACTTGTGAAATCCTTTTTTTCTTTATAAGTCTAGTTGCCTCATTATTTCATTATAATAGTATAAAGCTGAGTAATAAACTGTGTAAGTGGCACCCACGATGCCCAGCCCTAGTTCCCACGAATCTCAAGTGCACTGAGAATTCCCAAGTCTTTAACAATTCCCTTGAGTGGCAGCAGTGCTTGTTTGCTTGTCCTCCAAGACTGGCAGGGAGTGGCAGCAGCTTACCACATCTGGAAACCTAAGATAGAAGAACAGCTCCCCAACAACTCACTTGGCTGCTTAATATGTTTTCAAAAACTGTGTTTGGTAAGTCATATTTATTTAGAGCTTGCGTGCAATTACCTGTTCTAGCAGAGTCATAGGCTTTGTTATCCATATGTTATGTAATGGCACATGCAGTACAACAAGGTAATGATGACTCATCTCTGATCTGGCCCCTTCTGTCGTCTCATCCCGGATAAGGTGAGAAAGAACTGAGCACAGTGTCTTTGGAGAGGATAAGATACTTTCACATGAGTCAGTCTTCTCAGTCAAGAATACAAAACATGCTGTCCCATTCAGGTAATCCAAAGATTCTTTATATTCCTCTGTATAATTTTTAATAGTTTTGTCGTGCTTCACAATTTTTGCCCTTGTGACAATTTTTTACATGATTTTCTGTATCATCTAATATTTTGTTATATAGATAAATTCTATTACTGCCTATTTATTACATATATGGATATTTTATTAGACTCCATTCTAAGGATTTAACAACTGATAATCTAGGAATATAAATATTTGCAAATAGTCATGATTTTGTCTCTTTCTTGGCAATAGTCCTGTTTCTCATTTTGGTTTGATACCCCAGTGGATGGCCCAAAACTTTCATTTAAAAAGTTATATAAAAATATCTTGTTCTCGATTTGGATGGCAGTGAGCCTAAAACTTCACTATTTGTATAACCACATTTATTTTTAAGCAGTTCATTTTTAGTACTTTGAAAAAAATCCTACTCTTTCGTTTCTTAAAGAGTTACTTTATAAAATCTGGGGCCGCATGTTATTAAATTCCTTTTCACTATCTACTAAGATCATCATACAGCTCTTGGTGTTTTATCTAGAATTATGATTTATTGTGTTCATTGGTTTCCTTTTAAATTTGAGATGAAGAAAGATAATATCTTCATATTCGCAGAATAAACCACACTCAGTAATGATAGATGATTCCTGTGATGTACTGTTACACTCAGTTTGCTGCCATTTTATTTCACAGTGAGAACATTCTATGGTATTCTTCCTATACTGTTAGTATTATGCTGATGAGATCTATTTAGGTTATGCACTGACCATACAATTTTGATACTAAGTATAATATTATAGAATTCCCATCCTCATGTACTTTACTAGCTTAATGGAAGCACTAATCACCAAAAATTCACCAAAGATAAAATACTGCTTTGAATTTATTTTTTTAACACAAAGGGAAAATTCCAGGAGCTCACGTTTGGCTTTTTGTTTTACCACTGCATCACTTTATCCAAGAGTTTCAGAGCCAAAATAAACATTCCTTTAAATCCTGAGATTATATATTGTAACTGTATTGTCAGGAAATAGCAAAGCACCTGTGGGGTGAGGGGCTACTCAGTTCTCTGTGAGGGAGGCTTGAGACAGGACTCCTGACCCAAGTACAGTTTCATCCTGATTAGTTGAATACAGTAGTATCCTGGGCATCCAGGAACTAACCTAAGTTCCAAGGACTTGCCTAATAGCCTTGTCAGAGTCTGAGCATTTTTCATCCCAGTGCATGGTTACCTTGTGAGGTATGGTAGGACCCTTAAGAAGAAGACTATCAGTGCTGTCACTGTAGAGGTCTGCCCCAAATGTACACGGATTCCACTTTAGTTGAGGCATTTCGTGACCTTCCTTAGATCTAGGGATTTGGCAATGATCTTTTCAATAGCTCATTTCAGGCCACAGCTCATCAGATCACTGTAAATTTTCTCTTTCTTCAGTCATGTAAGTCAAGAAGAACTTGAGCGTGTTGCCTTCCTTTTTGAACCTAACCACTACTCAAAGATCTCTGATAATGGTGATAACCTCTAATCTTGCTCTCTAACTGGTAAATGCCATGAACTTTAACTCTGACTCTGCTAATACTGATTTCACTATCAGTAAAGGTTTATTTGTCTCACTCTTATCCTCTACTTATAAACAAGGGAAGGGAAAATTGTTTACATTAAATAATGGAAAAATAAATTAATAATGGAAATTTTTATCTGAACTTCATTTAATATGGGGAAAAATACAAAATAATATCCTAGTTTCTGTCACTCAAAGAGTGACTCAATAGTCAACAGTACTCAGAGAGTACTATTCCCATGTACTAAATATGGCTCTCAGGATCCAGAATCTCCAGTAAACACCCACATTAAAGCATTCAATGTATCTAAAGTTATGATTTCTTTTTCTTCAAGTGAGCACCCATACAAGCATTTTCACATACGTTTTTGAGTTTTGCAACATAAATTGACAAAATCCTACAATTCTTTTGGTGTTGAAATCTTTTTGAGGCATGATATATGCTAACTTTTGGGTTGTGTAGAAATTAAAAAGTCCAGAAGTTGGAAAAGAAGAAAAGTAGCTTACCTTCTCAAGTAATTCTTCATGTGAAGAAATGGTAGCTATCATTAAGCAAGATATAGTTAGCATCAGCATGCCACAGAGAAAGGGCTGTTTGGTTAACAAGGGAAGCAGATAGGTAAGCTCTCCTTTCCATGTCTTAGGGTCTCATTTTTTTTTCAATTAGTAAAATATCTATCATGTGCCAAGACTGTGCATTTGGTTGGCAGCACACCTTAGTAAATTACTTTCTGTTTGAACTAGCTGAAGCCCAGACACTAAAATGCCCTGGGTTTCTATACATTCATTGAGCCAAGATATCTGAAGGGGTCTTTCTCTTTTAAATTACTCAAAGTTCTCTGCTAAATCTTTCATTCCTTGTCTTCTCCATGCCTAGTTATTTTATAATGAATACCACTTGACCTCAAGAAGCCTCCACTGGGTACTTCATTGTAAGTAGCCGCAAACACTATAATTATTTGAGTTTTATAAATGTATTCTAGGCATCTTATTTTTCTGACTGCTATCTGGAGTTTCACCAAATTCATTCCTAATTCGGACAGATAAAGATTCCCAGTTGCACATGTGTATACATATACATGCACATGTACACACACACACACACACACACACACACACACACACACATGCTTCCCTCCCTTCTGAAGATGTTTCACTTACAATTGTCTACTAGGGCAATTTTTGTACTCTTACAGCTCTTGGATGAAAACAAGAGAAAGAGTTCCATGTGAGAACAACTGGGAAGAAAAGTGAATTCTAATCTGTGATATAAGAACATTTGAAGAAACTAGCAGAAGATTTGAGTGTGTTTGAGAGGTATTGTCAAATATAAGTAACAGAAGCCAATGCTGAGAAATGTAAGAATGGTTGGATTAGAAAGATAATATATAGCTCATAGGATTAACAACAAAGCTGGAAAACCAAGCCCATAAACTAAGGGAAACTAGGTATGCAAGGGTGTGTCTTGTTATGGGCACCAAATTGCCATCATTGGACCGTGGTGCCATCCACCCCCAATTCCAGAATACTCCAAATTATTCATTTTAAATATTGCTGCTTCTTCACCTCACTCACTCATAATCAAATCTCTGGGATGGTAGATTGCAAAACTCCTGGCTCTGGGGTCCAAGGAAACAATAGAACAAGTGTTCTGCTTTTTATGCAAATGCACATTCATAGGCAAGGAGTTCAGAGGAGTCACCCTATTCACACACACACACACACACACACACACACACACAAATCTTCCTACATGAAGAATTCCTTTGTTTTCTGTGTAGAAGATAATTTATGTAATTGATATTTTAAATTCTTAAATAAGTGATCCCAAAAACCATCCAGCTCCAGGGCATTTTATTAATAATTTGTTGGCATGTTATACTTTGTATCTAAAAATTTCCCACCAGGAATCTTATGTATTCAGAGGTGGAGCTTTTACAGGTGACTGGATCATGGGACCACGGTCTTCATCGGGGGTTAATCCATGGATGAGATTATTGTTGGTTGTACTCTTAGGAGGTGGGGCCTGCTTGGAAAAAGTGAGTGACTGGGTCGTGACCAGGAAGAGTGCATTCTTGTCCCCAGCTCACTTGCTGTGAGAAGCTTTCTCCCACTAGACTCTTCTGCCAGGCTCTTTCTGCCGTGGCACCAGCAGATGGTGAACTGAACCTAGTAAAACCATGAGCCCAAATAACCTTCTCATCGTTTCAGTTGTAGGTATCAGGCATTTTGCCCCAGAGGCAGTAAAGCAACTAATGTATAACATTATGCTTGTATTTGGTGCCCACAAGGATGAGTAGAACACAGCCATTGCCCTCAAAGACGGGATGACCAGTGTTACTTGGATTACATTTACTTTAACACCAAGCAGAATGTTTGGCACAGAACAGGCTCTCAGAAAAGCTTCCTCCTGAGAGAATAGTTTCCGAATACAAATCCTCATTAAGAGGTTCATTTAAAGTACTATTGTGTTTGTTTGGTAGTTCTCCTGATTGAGTGGCTGTATTGTTAAGAGTCTTCTAAAGAAATCAAATCCACAGTTAAACAACTGAACTGGTCATTAACAATGATCAGTGGGCAGGGAAATATGGCCAGTAAATCTATGGATTACAAAGGGGCCAAAGAAGCAAAGTGCAGGTAGCGGTGTCTTCCTCAAAAGTGACTAATGTGGATGTAACATGTCAAAAGTTGCAAAAGTTACCTTGTGTTATACATAAATGTACAATAAAAATTGCTTTTAAAATTCCAAAACATTGTTTATGGGAACCCCAGAAAAAAATATAGACAATTTTATAATCAAAACTGAGCTACACCATCTAATTTTACAGGCGTAAGAAGTAGCTGCTTAAAGGCAAGTCCATCTACCATTGGTCAGAAACATGTTGAGATTTGAACCATCAAAAACTAAACCATCCAAGTCAGCCAGTCCTTGAGATAAAAGTTATAAATATTCTGGTAATCATAAGAATCACTTTAAAGGTGAGCATATGTTTACACAAGATATCATTATGGCCCTGTTTTCTAAACCAAGGATTCCCAACCCAGGCACTTGAATAAGGATGCAAGGCTAGAATTAGGCAGGAAGTGACCGTTTCAGAAACCTCTGGGTAAGTATGGAACATGGAAGTGTTTTCTTAAGGCTTTCTTTTGCTACTGCTTTTTAAATTTCATTTTTTTCTAACTGGTCCAGAAGGAAAATTATAAGGTGGAATGAAAAAGAGATGAAAACTCCCAGCAAAATGATGACATGCCAGTCCTTTTAAAGATGTGTGGAAGACTCTTTACAATGGCCCCTGTTGATTTTTAAGCACCCAAAATGTGCAAATCATTGCATTATTTTTCATCATGCCAGAAAGTGTTTGCATTTTTATTTTTGTGGGGCAGGAACAGATGAATTCCTAGAAAAGAAGTTGGCACCATGCCATCTCTCAGAAGCTGATGTGGGTGAGGATCCAGGATGTGAATAGGAAGGTATATTGTGTTATCCTTTGCAAATAACTGTTTGTCCTCTGCCATCTCATCACTATCCTATAAGGTAAATAATTAAGATTATGACTTAACAATTAAAAGAATTGAGAAAGAATTAGTGGTTTGTCAATGGCAGCTCTGCATAACAAGATTTTTTTCTTTCTTTTTTGGGGGGGATAGGTACCAGGAATCAAACTTAGGACCTTGAGCTTGCCAGGCAGGCACTGTGCCACTGAGCTGTATCCCCTGCCCTGTAACAAGATTTGATTTCAACATGGATATCTCAAACATATTTGGCCAACATGATCACCTAGGTAGGTTTCACCTCCGCCCATCACTAGCCTCCTCTAAAGCTACGGCCACAAATACTTGAGATTTCCAACCCAAAGTCCAGCACATTTTAGTGATGAAAAGGATAGCTACAGCTCCCACAGAAAACTCCAAATCTGAGAGTCCCTTCAGTGTGACGAGGAACTGTGACTTTCCCCTGACCTATAGTACATGACCAAGGGACGGCATGTCACTCCTGTGATATGTTGCTTTATGTAAGGTTATATTCACCTTGTTAGCAAACGGTTGTTCTCGCCTGTCAGAATTAAAGAAGTGTTGTGCGTGCCGAGAGAGGGGGTGATGTGGCGGGAACTGTGGGTGATATCAATGGTAAGCTACGTCCTTCAGCCAAAGCCACTGAGAGGCCAAGACCCTAAGCACTTATAGGCATGAAGAAACCAATTCTGTCAACAACCTCAAGCTTGGAAGAGAGTTCTCCAGGCCAGCCTCCCAAGAAAGATGCAGCCTGACACACATTTTGAATGCAGCCTTTGAGATCCTGAGCAGAGAACCTAACACAGTCATGTCTGGATTTCTCACCTACAGAAATTATATTATAATAGATGTATGTTGTTTGAAACTACTATGTTAAAATAGCAAACACAGGCAGAGGTGGACTTGAATCCAGGTTATCCCATCATGAACTATTTATGCTTCAGTTGCATGAATAAGAACGGAACTATGTATACAGTTTATGAAGTGTGGCCTTCGCTGAGGTGCAGCTCACAGCCACTGGGGCAGCCCTGGTCATTAAGCAGCCCTCGCTGAATATGAGAAACATACAGTGAACAAAAGCAGATGACTTGTCTCCTCACTCTGCCCAGATAGAGTCTAGCATCACAAAAAGAGCTGTGGGAAGCTAAGTTCTGCGTCTTACTTGCTCATCGTGGCTTCGTTAGACAGCTGCATCACTTCAGCCTACATTTTCCTCGTCTTTAAAACAGAAGACATTAAATACACTGTATAGAAAAATAGAGGGATTTAGAACTTCAATACGCATGTACCTGATACATACGAATAATACATGGAAGCTGTTACTATTATAGGATCAATAATATTTCCCCATTTTATAAATGCAAAACCAAAATCATTTTTCCAAGATCCTAAAGCTATGCATCTGTAAAGCTGGAGGAAAAATCCAGATCCTC
Organism: Dinomys branickii; assembly: GCA_004027595.1. Taxonomy (NCBI): domain Eukaryota; kingdom Metazoa; phylum Chordata; class Mammalia; order Rodentia; family Dinomyidae; genus Dinomys; species Dinomys branickii. The sequence goes on along the minus strand of PVLD010005663.1, from coordinate 95,711 downwards.
TCATTTCAGTTCTAGAGCTTTTCCTACTACATCCCCCTAATTTTTGAAAAACGTTCAAAACGCAATTTAGTTTAATTTATGTTAATTCAAAAAGCAAATATATTCCATGCAGTTCCTTGAGAAAAAGGGCTGCTCTGTAATAAAACAAAATATTTGAGCTACCTCAAATCCTGTCTGGAAGAGGTCAGGATATAAATTTATTTCCAAAGAAGATGGGAATCCCTGGTTGAAATAATTGCACCCAAAATAACTACAACAATTAAGCAGCTTCTTAGCATTCAGTTTCTGGAATTTGGCAGGAGCTATTGAGTTTCCCTTGAATTTTTCCATCCTAGATACAAAACAGGATTTAATGAATCACTTTGACCGAGTTCCTCACTCAACCCTGGGGAAGACCGCCATCGTGGGCAAATAATGCATCTAGAAAATAATGTTAAGGCTTTATCCACAAATCAGCAAGGAACAACCAATTCTCAGACTCATACAGACAACACATTCTAATTTAGCAACAGCAAAAAAAAGTCTACTGATCTGAAATTAACACAACCACAGATATACTCCCCAAAATGGAAATTTTCTGCCAAATTCGGTGCTACTCTCATCTGTTCTGTTTTCCAGCCTGTCCAGCGCACATAGGCAAGAGAGAGGTTCTTATATCTCTGTGTTACCTTAGGAAGTCAAGCAAAGCATGAGATAGATAGGAATTTGGACAGGGTTTCTTTTCAAGACCTTTACAGCCCTGGAGGCCCAGCACTCAATTGTGTGTTTTGCCATTCCAAAATTTAAACCCCAACTCTAGGGAAGAAACGGGATTGATGAGAAAATGTGTAAGCTCTATTCTAGTGCTGCTACTTTGAATCACACACTTAGGAAAGTTTGCTGCAGCTACTTTTAGACTACAGGCACACAAGCATTCTATTTACCAACTTCACAAGCAATGGCAGGAGGCGAGCCACCAAACCAGGGAAAAATAAAGGTGATGTTCCAGGCAGGCAAAAAGCATTTTCAAGGTATAAAGTAATCTAGAAATGGGAATCTCAGCATCAAATACGAAATGCTAGCTATAGCAACAACAAATAGTAGATCTTTTTAGACTCAAAAATATTGATTAATGTGATACCTCAGTTCTCAATGAATTGCATTATTTCCGGTAGATAAATAGGAAGAAAAACTACCATATCTCCTGTGAGACTTACATGTAAGTGCAGATGGAAGGAAAGAAGAGGAAGAAAGACACAGAGCAAACATGCTGCATCTATTTCTTACTCAGCAGCGGGGGGCACGTTTCCCTAAATCAGTTGAACAGTCAGTGATGTGAAAGATGAGGGCTCGTTAGGCAGCCTGCAGACAGCACCTGAAATGGTTTGTCAAACAGTCTTGTCTCTGAAAATCAACAAGGAACCGGGAGGTGATGCTTCATTTATGGGGTGGGGGAGGCAAAACAAAGACAGGGCAAGCAGGCTGTGCACAGGCTCAGTATGCTCAGCTCTGCCAAAAGGGACAAAGAAACAGAGTGGCAGAGCAGGAAACAAAAATTAAAGCAGCAACAAAGAAGGCAGGGACAGATGTTTCTGTATGCCTACCTGATGCCCGGTGTTGCATATCTCCTCTTTCTCATGCAGAGCAGCCCAATAAGTTGGTGCTACTTCCATGTTCAGAGATAATAAAACTCAGAAATGAGAACTGGCTCAAGGTCGCACCATACTAGACTCAAAAACAAGTATGTTTAGCTCCATTCTCAAACACCGTGAACACAGGTGTTTGTGCAGAGTTTTCTGCACAGCACAAAATATTAAGGCTAATGTCCATGCGTGGAAGGGTTGGGGAGTGAAGGGAATTGTGGACCTGTGAACGAAGAGCTGATTATGGAGTCAGCTTATGCTTCTGACACATCAGGAAGCTTAGAAAGAATGAAAGAGGAGGCAAAGGGCAGCATATTTGTGAGTCTTCTTTCTTTGCAGTAGGGACGTGCTCATGCACTGGTCTAGACATTCTTGGGTGGGCCAGAGTGTACTACTGAGCACCCTTTCTTCCAAGAAAACCGTGTGTCCTTTCAAGCATGGCACTCAGACAGACCTTTAGCTGTGTGAATTGTCCGCTAGAGGAATATAGGGCTCCATACCATTAGAAAACCCTGGAAGTAAATAATATTACTTAAACAAGATAAGTCCCAGCACCCTTTTGGCTTATAATTTAGCATCCGGGCATGCAAAGACTCATGCATGACATACATAAGATGTACTTTCAGGAGGGACAAAGAGGAGGATACTCTCAAGGTACAGAGTCTGTGTTTAGCTGCATCATCCAGGGATCTTAGCTTCTGGGGGCTCCTGGCACCTAGTGAGGAAGGAAGTGGACCCGTACAGGGTCCCTGGGAACACAGCAGATAAACAGAAGCATTTACCAATGAAGAATGCAACTGAAGTAGCTTTATAATTCCAGACATATCACTTGAGTCTATATAGCTCCATATTCACCACTGCATGTGAGCGTCGCCACAACTATACATAAGCTCATCTTCACCAAATGAAAGCATTCAAGGCATCCGGAGTTGCAAACGTTCCAAGGCTAAAGAGCGTGCAGATCTCTTTAAGAAGAGGCCCTGACTATAGGTTAAAATATGGAGAATGTTCGAGTGTTGCATCAGGAGCTAATCTGGAGAAGAGGGACAGAAGGGAACACAGCACTCTGTGTTTTGACGCTACCTAACCCCCGGTAGACTTCACTGCCTTTCCCATTCAAGATCCACCTTTTAACCCTCCTCCAACAACCAGTCCTTCCCAGCTGAAGGCTCCAAGAATGCCACCTGCCCAGGCTCTAGTCAGGAGGAAAATTCAGCAATTTCAGCTCTAAGGTCGAGACAGAATCTGTTTCTCCAGAATGGGTCTGGACATTCAAGTCTGAGCCTACCTGAGTGGTGACTTCCGGTATTTAACCTCCCTATTCCTTAGAAACTGCATCTGTAAAATTTGGATATATTCCTCTAAGGATTAAATTAGTTAACATGCTAAACGTTTAGAATAGTTTTCAGTCCATTGTAAAGAATGATATATATGTTTTTCTTCATCATCATCATCATATTCTTTCCATCACCATCATAACTTGCCATGAGCTACATGAGGTGATATGGGCTTGGTATTCCTCTTAGCTCAGCTCCTTGCTCAAAATCTCAGCCCATCTCACTGGGTCCTTTACGTGACAAAGTACAATGAACTGCCTTTATCCTCAGTCCTGGATGGAGTTCTCTTAGGAACTGCAGCACACTCTGATATCAAGCATCATGCCTGATTGGACTTGCTTGCTCTCAGATCTCCAGTTCAGGCTTGTATGGCTAAAACAAACGCAGTGAGATCTTGCACTGAAAAGCAATAGAGGCATATGTTTGAAGGTAACACATATTTTCCAGGTATTGATCAAGCTGAGAAGACGGTATTTTTCAAGATAGAGAGATAGATAGGTAGATAGTTAGATAGATAGGCAGACAGATATTCATTCCTCAGAGAAAAAGTATGGGCTACATCAATGAGAATGATCCAAATAAACAGTGTCAAGCCCCTGTTGTACAGTTAAGCTGAAGCAATCAACAAACAAATAACCAAGAGGTGAGAACCTAAAAACACTGGACACAGGTTAGAAGCAAGTAATAAAATGGCCTAAAGCAAGCAGGTCATGGACAGAAAGATGATCTCAATGACAAATCTTTTGCTTCCCTCCATAACCCCACATCAAGAAAGTCCTCCAGTATTCATTGAATGAATAAGCGAGTGAATTAATCATCAAGATGCACAGTTATTTTTACGGTGCCAACTGTATGGCATTGGAAGATGGGAAAGTGCACAAGTCTCAAAGCGCAAAGAAAGAAGAACTAGACACTAATCCCTCAGGGATCAAGCCTTGATACCCTTCCTCCTGGACACCGAACTGCTGCCTCGTTTGGTTTTTCTGCTACTTGAGGCCCTACTGTTGCCCTCATCATACTGTGTATAATCTTCCAGTTCTCCAGCTTTCCAGCTGAATGTGATGCAGTATGCGGTGCATAACAACAACTCAGGACTGGCCCAGGGATATGGCTCAGCGGCATAACACCTGTCTGATAAGCTCAACATCCTGAGTTCTATTCCTGATACCAAAAAATAAATAAAATTATCAGGAGAGACACTAAGTAATCCTGGCCTTAAGATTCTCCCGCAGAGGTGAGTAGATAGAGAATGAGAAGATAATACAATTGGGTGGTGTGAACCTCATTTTTTTTCTGGGAAAGCAGAAGAATGATTTCACCAAATGACAGTAATTTCAGAACTAACAGGAAAATAACTAGTCTCTATCTCCAGACTAAACAGCATGACTAGGGGACCTAAAACTGAATTTTAAAAATAACAGCAATAAAAATACAATGGCTGACATGAAGAAAGGGAGTGGGAGAATCAGTTGGTAAGGAGCAGGGTCGTGTGACTACTACAAAAGCTACCACAAGCCCAGTGTGTGAGGGTGGACCTGAACCTAGATCCGGGGAGAAACGACCTTGCTCATCTCTGACCACACTCAGAGTACTGACTACTCTCAGCTCTGGATTCCACACTCCTCGGAAAAGAGGGAGAACGTTAGCTGTGTTCAGTTGAGAGTGCTGATGTGGTACGAAAGCGCAAAGCTGTGGCAAAAAAGAACATGCCAAAGGCAGTGTGTAGCCTGGAGATGTCTTGTAAAGGCCTATGAGCTACTGTCAATATCGACAGACCCGCTGGACTAGCAGCTGAGGCTAAGGAGGCTAAATTTCTGGATCAAAATCACAGTGATTTGAGGGTAGAGCCGAACTCAGATTTATAACTCTTAATCCCAATTTAAGCGTAAAATCATTGTGCTAACATTGGTTAGCCCTTGATGTGCTAGAGAAACCCTTTGGGTCTCAAATCTCCATCACAAAAGGACACAACTACATCCCTGCATCCAGGGGTTCTTCGAACTTCTCAGCATTATACAGACATTAAGGGGAGGAAAAGTTCTGACAGTCCTTTGCAAATGGCCCCAAACTTTCTCAGAAGGTGAGTGATGGCACCTGTAGAGAGACAGTTCCTCTACCCACGCCAACTTGTGTGTGCAATAATGCAGACTCGGTCTTAGTCACATTTACCAAAGCTGTTCAAGGTAATGGCTGAAATCCTGCATTCATTCAACAAACCTGTTTGTGTACCTGCTCAAGTCAAACCCCGTATCAAGAACTGGGTACGTGGCAGTTAATAACACAGCAGTCTTGTGAAAGAGGCATAGCATCCATCAATAAACTATAAGCAAATTATACATTATTATAAACTGTGATTTTTATAAATCTAGTTTAGAATGTCTTCCATTATAAGAAAGTAACTGGTTAGTGGAGCTTATTAGGGAATGCAAGCACTGTTCCTTCTGGGAAATCTGTGTGTTAGAGCAAAGTCTGTCCTACAGATGAGCAAAGGCCCAGAAAGGACACACAACAGAAATCAGAACTAGCTGACACTGCTCTGGTCCTTCCGCCAGGCTAACCTGCCACCTTGTACCAGCTGCCACTTAATGCACAGAAGAAACGAGAGAAGAGCACCACTCACTGTAGTGTCAGGTAAAAAGCCCTCCGAAGCACAGAGAAGTGCAGACCAAACGCTGTTGGTATTTCAGGACAGGAACGAGTGGGACCCATCTGCTTCTCCAGCTTCTGCCCATCTGTCAGTGCCACCACATACCATGGGCACCCAGAGCAGTCTTTCAAATACATTTTCTGAGCGTTATGCTAAGTATCCAGTTTGAAAAGAAAACTGGCTATGAAAACTGAGTGGCAGATAATTCCCTAAGCGCTTTCCTCCTAATTATGGTGCAGAGAGACAGCCAGAGAAACAAAGACTTAGCCCTCTGTTGATTCTCCCCCATGCCTCATCTGAAGTCTAGGTATTCATTTTAATTCAAAACTTAGTTCCTTTTAAAGGAAAATCAGAGTCCCTGAAGAGATTCTCCTGCTAAGATTTCAATCTCTGTTTCCTCCAAAATAGATGTCAAAGGCAAAACCCCGGGATCCTTGTGACAATCCACTTTAGGTTTCTAATTTTGACAGGGAAACCATAATCTGGTGGTCTAACCCCAGACGAAGAATGCAAGAAGGAATGAAAATCAAATTGAAGAATCGATCAAATAAAAAAGAGCTCTGGGCAAAACAACAGTCATGGAACTGAAATCTCCTGAGGCTCTAAGCTAATAGTCGCAGCTGGTGAAGACCACCAAGGACAAGAGAGTGAGAACGGCTTCCAGGGACAGAAAGCAGAGTGGCTTCTCCCGGACAAAAGAGCAGAAATTAGCATTCAAATGGACCAGCACAAAGGGACCCTGGCCAAGCCTGGGAGGTAGGCCCCTCTCCTCCTGGCTCCTTCTTAAGGTCCATTTGTTCAGTGTGCAGCCTTCCCACAAAATAGTTTGGTTTCCTACTTGTCATCTTCCTGTGCGTTTTTTAATAGAAGTATGGGAGGTTTTTGCTTCATTTAGCTAAAAATAAATCGCTCCTCTGCTTGGTATTTGGGCAGAATGTGGCCCCGACATCTAAACACACACTTGTTGTCAGAACTTCGCTGTCTCCCTCTCCCTTTCTTTGAATAAAAGTTTGGATTCCTCTGAGTGTTCTTCCACTCTTAAGCTCCAAATATTTCAAACAGCACAAAAGATATGACGAGATGAAAGGAAGTGTCCACAAATAGACAGCTAAACAACTAGTTAGCAGCTTTCTGCTTTTCTTCAGGTTTTTTTTTTTCTTTTCCTGCAGGAGGGAAAAGTTTATTTTTCATTCTTGAAGGAGGCCGACTAGAGTTCTCCCCTCCTTCCTCTCTCTCTCTCTCTCTGCCTTCCTCCCTCCTTCCCTACCCACTTTCCAAGCCCTTCTAGTGTTAGAAGGGGAAAGCACTTACACATGCCATCGGTAGCCCTGACCTTTAGAACTCATTGTCCTTCTGGGTGAACGTGTGGAGAGCCACAGTTTAAGTGGAATTGCTCATTCTCCATCTTTTATAGTCCCCTGTTTGCAATTTAATGAGGTTTTGGTGTTCTATCAAGTAAGGGCATTCCTTTAACAAAAGGAACCTGAAACAACTGTTTGATTTAAAAAAAAAAAAAAAAAAAAAAAAACCTTCCTGTCCTTTGGTGAGGCTGGTTTCAATCTATTTCAGATCAGAATCAACCGAGGATTCACTTGAACTTATTCCTCTTGCCCCCTTTCCCCATTATTTTTTAATTCTTGATTTTAATTGCAGCTGTGTTACAAGCTTCTCCCCCTCTTTTCCTCTCCTCACTGCCTAGCGGGTTATGAAGCTCTTGAGAAGAAGGTCTGTTTCGGTGTCTGGGCAGAGCTGGGAGCACCCTCCTGCCCTTCATCCTCCACAGTGCTAATCCAGATTCTCTCTTCGAGCTCTGGTGGGTCTTGTGGGGAAAACCTAGCAACAGCTTCCCTAGGTGAACTCTCCAGGGCTGGAAATACTGTTTGCCCTTCTGCTTGCCCCATCTCTGAGATACCGGATCACTACTCCCTCCTGCCCATCTAACACCACCACTGGCCCGTGGATATACCTGGTCAAATGAGACCCATCTCCACTCTGGCAACCTGCTTATTCTACAGCGGATGGTGAGCCTAGAATTGTCCTCCCTTCAACACCACCATTGCATTTCTACTAATGTCAATTCTCTCCTAACCACCTAGCAAGTGTATCCCTTAATTTCATGTGCTCCTAGCCCCCAGCTCTAAGGTGCTCAGACCTAGATTTCTTTATCGCCTAACATAGGCTACAGTCTCAGATCTCATTTCCCTCATATTCACCTGGTGCACTGCAATAAAAAGGATTTTTAAAATAGCTATGATCACCTTCGACATTACCATCCTTGAGTGACCTTCCCCTCATCCACCCCCAGCCTTACCACAAAGTCCAGACTTAGTGGAGCTCTATGGCCTCTCAGGATCTGACCTTTGTCCATTCTCCATGGTTCTTCTCCCTTCGTTCATCCTTAAACTTAATATCAGTCACATGGACATTCTCAATCTTGGGCTTCAAACCGACCCCTCTGCTGAGATGTCCTTCTCTTGCTTGGACTTGATCAACATTTCAGTTCACTCCATGAAGGCATGTTCTGTACCTAGTTCAAGTTAATGGTCCTATCCCTGTTTTCCCACAGCACCACAGAATCACCTCTATCACTGGACAGAGCTGTCAGCCACGTACTAGAAGTGATCCTCCTTCCTCTGCTCATTCCCCACAGCCTGGTCCTGGAGTAGGCATCAATAAGTAGTTGATAGGTGAATCAATCACTTAATTAAATACGTACCTAGGGAAAGTTCAGAGACTTGAGCAATTCTATAAGCCATGGTCAGAAAGGAATCCAAGAAATTTTCATACAGAGTCACTGAAGGTGGATCATCTTCCTAAAACTGAATGTACACAAGATGTAGGATGGGCTGTCAGGTGGCATTCTTACCTAGGTGGGCCTCTCCTAGGCAGAGACTCCTCAGAGACAGACTCCTTAGCACTTTCATATCAAGCAGAAGTAGCCTAGGAGTAACACAGGGAGACTTAGACTGGAGTCCAAAGGCCTGGATCCTTTGATATCTATTCATTTTGCAGGTCTGTGGAAGTCACACAATCTGTCTGAGTTTTCATCTGCTGCACAAGAAAACACTAACCACTCCTGCAATTTTCCAGGCTGGGTATGAGGATAACATCCCAGGTAAAAGCACTTTGGAAACTCAGGATGATACCAGCTATCCTCTTTATTTTAATTTTGTCAGGTCAGTTTAACAAGTGTACTTGGATGTATTTACAAGTCTACTTCCTAGAGATATTAATTTATTAAAATCCTGAACAGATTTGCAAACAAATGGGATAGAACATACACTAGCATAGTATAACGCATGTTGAAGTAGTAATAAGTAAGTTGTTCCTTCATACCTGCTCTCATGAAATTTTTTCACTATTAATCCAAAGACATCCCCTTTGACCCACTCAGTGTGAGTCGCCTACTCCTTGGATATAAAGGGGGCCAGAAGACCAAGAGTATGTATGATGAAAGATTAAGTTCAAAGGTCAAGATGTGGAACAGAAAGGCTGAGAATAGACTTGTGGCTGCCAATAGACAAAAGACTCCATGGGCTGAAGGAAAGGAGGAGGAAGGATCACACAGACAGATGCAGAGGGAGATGGAGGAAGGGAGCAGCTGCCCCAGCATCTGCCATCCGTCACCACAGTCGGGCATCCTGGGAGCTGGATGGAAGCCTGGTTCCTTCAGTGTTGTCCATGAGGTGTCTGGGCACGACTGTCACTTCCACTCTGCCTTAAGAGTTTGCCCAGCCCCTTATCCAGTCTACTCCATGTCAAGAATACCTCTTTCTATGGTCCTACACACACACACACACACACACACACACACACACACAACACTGAGCAGAAAATAGGGCCTTAGAGACAATGGGGGCAGCAGTTATTCCCACATTTGTCCAAGATGAGACTAGACAGAATCAGTGCAAGATCTTTCACTAAGCTGATATTGGGACACACATGCACACACACACACACACACACAAATACAACCCTATCTCACCCTTTTGCCTGAGTGTAAAGGACATCTCAGATTCATGTCAGAAATTGAACTGCTCAGGCAAAAACAAATTTTAAAGAAAAAAATATTGGGCCTCTAAACAAACACAGTAGAATATTTACTCTGAAGAATCCACTTGGAAGAATAGCAAGGTCCTACCTGAAGTTCTTCCTGTACTAAACTTCTCTCTGAGCACGCTGTCCTTCTTTATCAAAAATATTCTGTGCATTTCACTGGACACTGAGGTGCATCAGTGGAGCCAGCTGCTTCTGGGCCCAGAACGGGCAAACACTAAGGCTCGCCAAGTTGGTGGGACAGGAGTGTAGGGTGATCTTATACAAAAGTGTCGGTGTATCCATGATTCCATGCAAGGGATCTGCTTTTAATTCATACTCTGATTTTCCAGGTAAGGGGCAGGTAGGATTCAACTCCCAACATACCACACACACACACACACACACACACACACACACACGCCCCTCTCTGGTGAGGGAGAAACACCATACAGGCTGCGCAAACTCAGAGCATAAGGATGAGGAAAAGGCCAAAGGGATAGGATCCTGCAAATAAACGAACAGCCCTATTCCTCAGGGAATGGGGGAAATGAAGCGGGCTCGTGGCTATGCGTGAGGAGAGCACAGACTTCCCTCCTGCCCGTGTTCACTCTGTCAGCCGTTAACTTCTGAGCACCTATGAGGCCCCAGGCATCTTGCACTGGGAGGACAGAAGGAGACAGAACCACTGGCTGCGTGGCAGTTACCATGGACTAAGGGACAAATAAAATAGGCAAATGCGGAATAAAGTAAGGTTCCCTGTGGTGCTCCCTGAAGTTTAAATTGACAAATAATAATTATATACATTTATAGGGTATAATGTGCTGTTCTTTTACATTAAAGGGTGAGGAGGGCAAATTGGGCAGATGGAACAGAGTGCTCATAGCGGAGACCCAAGAGAATAAACAAACTAAGCCATACATTTGCATTATAGAGTTCTGAGTCTGCTGTAGTTGTTACCATTTTTGAATTACTGATCAATTAGGGAAGATTTTTACCTTAAAATTCAGACTTCTGATTTATATGCAAATTCCTTTGTGGTAACAGTTGATGGAATTAAGAAGTGATTGCCTCTTTAAGCAGGGACAAACTTGACCTAGACTATCACTCCTTCCTGTGCCCTGCTATGGTCTGAATGCCTCCGCCCAAAAATGTATATGTTACAAGTCATTGCTGGTGTGATCCATTAAGAGCTTTAAGGAGGTGACTAAATTTGAGGGTGGAATCCTAATGAATGAGATTAGCATCCTCAGAGAAGAAGTCCTGTGAGGACATAGTGCCAACACTTTCTGCTATGCAAGCACAGAGCAAAAAGTCTCCATGGGAAAGAAGAGTCCCTTGCCAGACACCAAATTAGCTGACCCCTTGATCTTGGACTTCTTTACTTCCAGAAAGGTGAGCAATAAATCCTGATGGTTCATAAATGACCTGGTCTAAGGTGTTCTGCAATACAGCAGCCAGAATGCACTGAGACATGCCACCAGCAGTGAGGCTGAGATTAGTTGCCGTTTAAGATCAAGCTTGTGCTTTTGTGTGCCAATAGCATAGTTCAAGAAAAAGCAAAATGTTCTATACATCTAAGCTGCAGCCCAAAGTGGAAAAAGTAGGGTAGAGCAAGAAAGACATGCTTTACCCCGCTCTTTGTATCGGTGCGGCTGGCCCGGCACGTGGATGCCTTTGAGCTGAGGTCCTGGTCTAGATTTCCATGAGAATGGGGATCACATCTATTTATTTTTTTTGGATTCAGCACCAGGTGTAGTTTTTAGCAATTGGTAGAGAAGAAAATGCTTTTGGGGTGATTTTTTTTCAAAAAGTGTCCAATGGCTAAAATCTAAGAGCACAACCAGTTCCAATAGTTGGTGTAGGGGGTGTGGTCAGGATGAATGTGAAGAACTGAGAGTAATCCTGGTAGGAGTGTGTTAGGAGGGTAAAGGTTAAATCAGGGAAGATCTTCTAGAAAAAGACTTGCCTAAGGGTGTGGGAATTTTATGAAAGGTTTAATCAAGAGGAATTGACTAGGTAAGAGTTCTCTTGGCAAGAGCAATGAGTAAACTGGATTGGAGGAAAACATACTAGAGGCTAACAAGCATCTCAATGGTCCAGGATCCACCGATATGGCCTGAATGGTCAGTGGTGATGGCATGGCAAATAAAGAGTTTTTAGGTGACAGAATCACCAAGATAGGGTAACCATTTCAGAGAAAGGAGGGAGCAGGCCAAACTTAGATCCAGACACAGAGCCATTCAGTACTGAAAGGATTATGGCTTCAGTGAACCCAGCAAAGCAAGATAAAGCCACCTTCTCTGGTCACCTTCCTTTTTTCTTTCAATTTCTTGCCCTTCTCAAGATTGAGCTACTGTTTCCACTAGAGTTTGCCACATAGAATACAGGATGCCCAGCTCATCTGAATTTCAGCTCAACCACAATTGTTTTTAATCTAAGAATGTCCCTTGAAACATTTGAGCACCCTTCACCCTTTGTCCCTATTTGCCAAGGTGGCCACCGTGTTTCAGACCCCCTGCTTCCTCCACAGCCTCTTCTATTACTCCCATCTCCCAAGAGTGAGGGATTTAACACTTTCTTAATCCTTAGGAGGCAAAGAAACATTATCTTACTATAGGGTAGGGATCCACACAAGTAAAGTAACCTGCTATGAGTAAATCAGTAGTCATTTTCCTTAGTATTCTTATGGCAAAACAAGTTTTGGCATAAAGAAACTATATAAGAAGAATATAGCCATACTCCTCTTAAGCCAGTGACCCAAAATCTCACACACAAAATGAGACAGAACAGGACAGAAAGAGCAACTGTGAAGACAGAAGAAGAGGAGAAGGCAGATCAAAGAAAACCTCAGGGGTTAAGTGTCAGGCCAACAACTCCAAGGTCCGCATGGACTCCCAACATACCCACATACACAAGTAATGTAATTACGAATATTATTTTATTCCTTAATCCTCCTATATTTCCATATTTCTCAAAGTGCTATACTGAGTAGGTGCTACTTTTATTTTTAAAAACACCAAACATCTTACAAAGGAAAACGAGGAAGGTTATTCAAAATTTTTGCTACAAACATTTTAAGATTTATCTTCCAATCAATGATGGTAGGCAGCACCCTTGGCACTGATGGAGCAGAGGCATTTGTAGCAAATCTGTGAAGGAGACTGCACTGTGTGATGACTCTGCATATGTGCTAATAAACCGGAAATGCTTGTGCTAATAAACTGGAAGTGACTGCATTCAGGAGAGGCACAAACTGAGGAAGAAGCTACTCAAACTAAATTGTCTAAAACCTTAGAGGGGGCTGATCAATATGTCACGTACTGTTAGTAGTACCTTCAAATTTGATGCCACTGTGCACAAAAGTGAGGTCCCAGAAAAGGAAAAGATAAAATACATGTTTTCTTTGTTACAATGCCAATTTCCTTTTTTTCCTCCCTTACACAGGAACTCCAGTGGATACAAACTGTTCTCTCTAGGGAGGAGGGAGGAAGAGTAATCATGACAAATTATCCTTTATCCGAGTTATCATCATCTTGCTCTGTCTCTGTCAAATTGTTCCTCAAACACAGCAGTCTGCAAGCCCTGCTCAGCCTCCCCCTTCAAGTGCTATTTATACCTTTTGGATCAAACCAGCATTTTTGCATATCTCAGCCGTTTCAGGGGCTGTAATGATGAACTGCACTGCTTTCCTTCGTTTCCATTGTGGTCACATCCCTGAATATTTTTAAGGACACTCCATTCCACAATCACCTCAATCTAAATCTGTCAATAATTATGATAAAAGGGGTAGTCAAAGTTTCATCCACGAAGGAAGGAAGAGTTCATTTTTCAAGCCTGCATGTTGTTTCCAAATTATCTGTAAACAGCAACACAAATTTGATCTACAACTTTGCAAAAAAAAAAAATGGATGTGATCTTCTTCTTCTTCTTCTTCTTCTTCTTCTTCTTCTTCTTCTTCTTCTTCTTCTTCTTCTTCTTCTTCTTCCTCTTCCTCTTCCTCTTCCTCTTCCTCTCCTCCTCCTCCTCCTCTTCCTCCTCCTCCTCCTCCTCCTCCTCCTCCTCTTTCTCCTCCTTCTTCTTCTCCTTCTCCTTCTTCTTCAGCAGTTTTACTTCTTTCATAGCTCTTTGTTAGGACTTGGCTTCTTTTCTTGAAATAAATACTCTTGAGGGGGGAAAAATCCCTCAATATCTAAGGTAGAGGAGAGGTAAAAGAAGGGTGAAAAAAGAATGTTGCAAAGAAAAATAGAAAGTATGAAGTTAAAGAGATGTTTTGTCTTAGAACCATCAGCTTAGCTGGAAATTGCTGCTTTTTCTTCCCAACTATTTTTCTGGGTGCAAATACCCTAGGGCACCTGCAGAATCTTTAAGTATCCCCTCGATGATTTACCAGCTTCCCCTAGCACAGATTCATTTCTCCCCCTGTGTTCTCTCCCTTTCTCTTTAGCCAGTATCCTAGGAATTTATACCTAAAGTATTAAAACTGACAAGATGTGGTTATATACAGACAAATGGTAGATGATACAAGATCAGGAGGTTTGAAAGTGAATGGATAAGGGATATAAAGAGAGAAAAAATATTTTTCAATGCTAAGGCCACTTCATCCCACCCAGCAGTTATCCACACATCTGGAAAATTCAAGGAAAGTTATGGTATTCACTGGAAATTTGCTGGAATTTAGACAATAGATTAGGCTGTATTTCATCCATTTTCTTACTTGGGTTTGGGAGAATGTACAGGAAGAAACTTTCCACTGGCCAGCGCTTCCCTCGACTCTCTAGTAGGAAAGCAGTGAGCTGCCAGTTTGTGCCTCCATGACCTCAAAAGAAAACTGGCTTCCCCATTCAACTCCTACCCAATGGGCATGAGTGGAAAGGCACAAGATGTGGAATCAGTGGACCCGTGTCAAGGACTGCCCACCCAGGAAGATGGATTACATCTCACCCTCCTCTCCCCTGAAAATCAGAATAATTACAAATCTATGTCATTAAATGACACATAGATAACCTAAAAATTCCCAAGTATGCCTCCAATCATACAAGTATGTCCTGATTTAAGGGGAGGATCAGGCCCCACCTCATTACTGTGCCATCTGTTTCCAGAAACTTAACTTCGGAGGTTTTTCCTGACCCTGAGTATAAAGTGTAACCAAAAACTATGGTGTGTATTTTAATTTTAAAAATTCATTACAGTAAAAGATACATGATCATTAATTCCACTCGGATACTCTCCACTCTTACTTCAAACACTCTTAACCCATCAGTGTTTACACTTTCTGCAGCAGTTCTGGACGTCCTCAATTGTGTCTTTAGTTACACTGTTGTGGCTGCTTCGATGTACTAAATCAATTCAAAACATTTACTTTTCATCATTATTTTGACTTTGGGGAAGAGTCAGAAGCTCCACTGAGTCGATTCTGGTAATAAGGTGGATGGGGACGCACCATCATGCTTTTCTAAGCCTGCTTTCCCCCGATCACATTCAGCAGCATCAGTCACCCACTTTTATCATAACTTCTAAAGACACAGAAGTGGAAGCCCACAGCTTATTGAGAAAGTAGCAAGAACAATGGAATCCGTGTGTTTGAAGGCAGAGGGAGCACTCTGAGGGAGACTGATGGCAATGTGTTTTTTACTTTTATATGTTTCCAAAACTCAAACATTTACTGTATTTTTCAATAACCCCTTGCTTGCCCTAATTCTGTAAAAGGACAAAATGAAAGCTAAAGAGATACCTTTCCTTAATGTGTTTCTAGACCAAAATGCTCACATCTAAAACAACATTCAAAGTATTTTCTGATGATTCTTCCAACTGGAAACCAGGTAATTTAAAAAGCTGAAAGGAGCTAGGTATGGTGGAACATACTTGTAATCATAGTACTCTGGGAGGCTGAAGCAGGAGGCTCACAAGTTTGACTCTAGCCTGGGAAACCTAGCAATTTAATGACACCCTGTCTCAAAATGTAACATTAAAAAGAGCTGGGAAGGAAGCTTGATGCAAAGGCCCTGAGTTCAGTCCCTAGTACTTAAAAAAAAAAGGAAAGCTAAAACAGAAATAAGTTAATTTGCTCTGCTACTGCACTATGGAAAAGGTAACTATGGCAGAAGCACGGAAGTGACATATGCCCTAAGTTTCACAGCTGGACTCTGGCTCCTTTGATCATGTAATCTACATTCAGTGATGATGCGGGGTTGGTGATACAGTTAATGGTGCAGAGGACAGACATGCTTTTGAGTGATTCATCTTTCCTCAAGGATACAGTTCAAGCCTTTCAGCAATGCCACAGGCTCTCCACACACTGGCCTTGTACAAACACTCTAGCTTCATAACCTGTCACATCCTCCCACACTCAGCCACATCTGCTGCCCCATAGCTCCTTTAGGGGCCAGGCCGCCTTCTCCCCCTGTTCTTGATCCATGTACATGCTTCCTGTCTCCATTCCCTTGTGTACCTGCTATGTCCTACTCACCTAGGAAATCTCCAGTCAAGTGTCACCTCCAACCCCCCAACCCAATTAGGTCCTCACTTTTCCCCCAGTTCCCAGCATGCCAGGTGCTTACCAGCTGATGGCATGGCACACAGTGCCTCATTCCTCCACTGTCTCCCCAACGAACCTCCTAGTTACTTAGGAGGGACAGCACTTCCTTCTGTTCAGTACGGAGCACTGTGTCTACAGGGAGATTCTTGCCAAACAGTGCTGTTGACTGACTGCATGACCAGAAACAGAAAAGCACAGAAAAAGTAGCTGCAATAATAGCACCAATACCCTACAACATATCTTTAGTATTTTTTAATATTTTCATAGATTTTCTTGTTTTGGTCTTAGAGCAGTTTATAAAAGTCAAATGACTTATTATGAAAACACATATTTGCAAATTATTTCCCCACTCCAAACTAACAAACTTTCTACATAAATTCTGTGTCCTTTTATGTAAACTCCCTACTTTAAACTCTGCATGTTTTTCTTCTTGTCTTTTTTTCTTCTGGTCCCTAATGAGCTTCATTGGAGCAAAATTTTGAGACATTTATAGGTTTTGCTGATGTCCCACAGAGTCTATATGTTTTGCTTGTGGGTCTTTTTTATTTATCTTTACCTTTCTTTCCAATAAGATTCCATAAACTCTCTCTTGGTGACAGCTGCTGGTTATTCTTTTATCCTTCTGCCTTCCAATTACCCTTCTGGCTCTAAAGCCTTTGCTATAGAGAGTGAAAAGGCAACAGTTATACACAATACTTAGTAACTATCTCTTTAGTTCTCATTTGGGTCTGCGCCATAACATGGAGATCTGGCCTCCTTATTGTCTGTTTGCTTACTTTTCAAGCTATGTTCTGAGAATTAGTGAAGACTCCTGAGAACCCCACACAGGCCGTGGAGGGAGTGGTAGCTGAGGCTGTGTGCTGGTTTTCCCTGGTGTGGAACGTAACACCTGACATCCACAACTGGAAGGAGAAGTTTACTTTGGCTGAGGTGTTCAGGAGATTCAATCCAGGTCAGCTGGCTCCAAGGCAGAAATATAAGGGCAGAAGGCCTTGCAGAGGGAGCATGCTCAGTTCATGGCAGCTAGGAAACACAGCAGAGGAGCAGGATCCAACAGGAAAGGAGTCAGGGCCCCCATGCAGTGCCCAAGGCCTTGACCCCAGGACCACACTGCCACATCCAAAAGTGAGCTTTGCTAATCTGCAAGATGCTTCTCAACCCAACTAAACTGACATATCAAGACTGATGATCACAGCTGCCTCCTTCTCCCAAGCTTCAGCCACAACCACTGTGCCAGGGACTCACTGGGCTCCAGCGAAAGGGTCTTGTGAAGAAAGGATTCTGAGTCTAAGGCTTTAATAACAGTGAAAATCATTGGTCTATCCACTGGGTTTTGTATAAAAGACTTCTTTTGCCATTTTGTTTTATATTACAGAGTCATCTACTTTTTCTTTGGGGCTCTCAATCTCCTTTTCTTCAGCATTTGTGTAAATCCAGCGTACATACAGCTCCTAAACTGTGGAATTAACCTCAACTCTGTCCTGTTTCTCATCCTACATGACCAAGAATTCTTGGCTCCACCTCGGAAATACTCTTCAAATAGGATTCTCCTTCCCCATTTCCGTTGCTTTGATTTGATGGTGAACTCATCATCTCTTAAACAAGCAGTTACAGCCCCTCCCTCTCCCTCTCCCTCCTCGCCCCCTCCTTCTCCCTGTCCCTCTCCTCCTGCCTTTCCTAGTACACATACCATGACAAGCATAACCTCCCTAACACATATATGTCCCCAACATCCGCTTTCCCCTTGCCCTCCAGCTCCTCAGTCCCAAGCATGTCACCTTCCAGTCCACATCCCCACAAAGGCAGAACTGAAACCCCTTCAGAATTCAGCAAAACCAACCTTACTGATGCTGTGGCAAAAGTGGGAGAAGAGACTAACAATTTCCTCTCTAGACCAAATGATGTGAGAATTCAGAAGAAACACTGCTTTCCTCCTCTGGTGTCCTCTGCAGGCAGGGCCACACCTCAGACATTCCCTCGCAAACTTGCCCCTGGATGATGCCCAGCAGGCCATGCTCCTCTCTTCTGCACCCACCAGAGACAGAGCCATCCCCGATTCTCTCACTGTTCCTACGGTATAACTCTTAAAGCTCGGCCCTACAGATATAGACCCTAAACCTATAGATCTGAACCCTGAGAAGAGCCAGGAAAGGCCAGGACTTTGGGATTAGGTGGACCTGATTAGGATCTTGATTCTGCCACTTACTTGCTCAGTGACCTTGACAAGTTACTTCATCTCTCTGAGCTTTGTTTTTTTAACATCTGTAACTGGAATACTCCTTTCAACAAGATAGACAGAAGGATTAAAAATCATATATAAATCACAAAGCAATTGCCGTTGAACACATAACAGGCACTTAAAAATGAAATTTAAAATAATTGTGCTGCTCTTGCTCCTCCTGCCACCACATCTCACCACGCTTCCTGTACGGAGATAAATTCCTTCTCTGTGAACCTTACCCTCTGACTGTTGAGGTCGCTGTGCTATAGCTTGCTACCTTTATCTGACTCACACAAAGAAGGCTGCTGATCTGTGCCTAAATGCAGAGATGTCCCTGAAGTAAAGGCACCTAGAGAAGAAGGCAGTTGCTAAGAAGAAAGAGTTATGAGTGTGAGTCCTAGGTAGGCAGGACACAGACATCTGCTTCTCTCGCTGGATCTAATGTCCAGCATTAGAGATATCTGTAGCTGTTCTCCTAAAAGTTGGTTACAGAAAGGTGAACCCTCTGTGCAGGGGTGAGACAAGCATCCCTGTGGGGACCTCAAGTCAGCACTCTACAGAACCAGCAAAGCTCCAGATTTTACAAATCCTCCGTCAGTTTTCCCGTTGGCACCTTCAAGGGAGCCTTGTTGCACACCTCAGCTAGATCATTGGGTGAATCTTTTACCCACACAATACAGTTACCTGGGTTGTCAAAGACAGAATGGGTTCATTAGAAGGCAGCATCATGGCAGCAGCAGTAAGGCAGGAGAAGCAGAAGCAGAAAAGTGAAGCTCAGGGAGAAAGGCTGACGCTTTTTGATCCATTTGCCCTTCCTTTTCTGAAGGATTTCTACTTCTGGCACCAATTTTGCAGTTTCTGAGTCTTATTTTTATTAGGAATGTGGTGTTTCCATATAAGTACTAATCAGGTTTTGTGGCTTCTTGCGGAGTTTGGGGAATTTCTTGTTATCCTTTACCCTCATTCACAGGACCAAAAAGCAACCAGAGGAGCTAACCCAAAAGATGAAGAATCAAATGCTTAGAACATAACATTAACAATCTTAAACCAAACGCACAACTTTATAGGCATCATAACAGAACAAAATACCATTCCATATCAGATTCCATCCAAGATGGAGCCTGAAATGGACCACAGCTCCTTGTGGCAGTGCTAGGAGAAGTCTGGGCTCTTCAATAGGAACTGAGCCTCCAGCATGCCTTATCAGACACCCCTCTTATTTGTCCAGTGTGACCACATTGTTCTCCATCCTCAGCAGTGACAGCTCCAAACCTCAGTATTCACTGTAACCCCCTATATCTCCCCTGCATCACTCTTCTTCAGATGATTCCATAAAAAATTGCTTCACAGACAGAACAGATGACCCAACCCAGACTCCCGTCTCCTTTATTTTATACCATCAACCATCCTACAAACACATCCTGATCTTTTTCCCCTAATAATCAAGGAAGTGTTGTTCCTCCTCCTGCTCCAGACACACTGTTCCTTAGTGTTCTTTATCTAATCCTTTCTCATCAATGGTCCTTCAAATTTGATAGCTCAAATTCTGCCTCCCCACTGGATCCCTCCCCTGCCATTGGGAAATATGACCAAGTGTCTCCTAACGTGAGTGTCCTTTCCCATTGCTGTATTCCAATATAGTCGCTACTGCCCTCTCTTTCTTGCTTATTCAGAACCAATGCTCACACATTGCTTAACGTCTGGGCCACAGTGACTGCATCATTGTGCTCACATCAAGGAGTATTAGGTAAACCTATTTGGCACCAGTCAACCACACCACATCACTTCTTGATACAACCAAGGGACATAGTAAAGAGTAGATGTATGAGGGTGCTATGGGCACAATACACAGACTTTCTGACAGTAAACTTTTTTATAAGTAAGAGAAATACACCCTAAAATGGTGGTTTAAAATATATAATACTAAACATAAAAAGCAGTAACATAGTCATTTACCAACATTATCAAGGTTACATATGCTATGCTTTTTTATGACTGGCAGTATAGTAGGCTGTTTTATACCAGCATCACCATAAATAGCTAAGGAGTGTGTTGAGCTACATATAACACCATTAGGCAATGTATATTTTCCAGCTCCATTAGCACTTAATGGCACACCACCACATATGTGGCCCATTGTTGACTGAAATGATGTTGTGTGATACATGAAGATTTCTACAAAGTCATCCAGTTTCATGGTAGTGGGATCCTATCATCCACTGCTCAACTCAAACACTTAGAGATTTTCATCAAAACCCTCTGTGGGGTCCAAATTTCTTATGCTTTTGAATCTTCACCTCTGTGACTTCCACCTCTGGGATGTCCAGCACTGCCACGAGCTCAGTTATCTGGAAAGTACCAATGCGCCCTTAATGTTCTATTCCAGAGTCACCTTCTCAATGATCCAGTCCAGGCCCCTCTAGCCCAGGGTAACCCCTCCTAGCATCTAGGCCGTGCTTTGTGCACATCTCAGCAACACCTCTCTGCACCTCGAACTTCATTTGATTCCATGTTCTCGCTTCACTCCTGATCTGTAAATTCCAGAAAACATAGGCATTGTGTTCTCAGAACTTGGCACATGGGCTACCAAGAAAGGTTTTATTGATTATTTAACTAAATACATTCTGGTCTTTTGTTACTAAAGAGCAAGTTGAAGCAAAGATTATGTGTTTGTGGAAATCTTGTGGACTAATTTAAACTAAAACTGTTTTTATTTTGTACATATAAGACAAGAAGAAAATTCATACGTGAAAATATTCTCCATATTGAAGGTGGACCTCACATGGTTTGGTTCAAAAGGCACAGAATTCTAGACCAAAAGGAAGACATTTGGTTCTCATTTAGCTCTGCTCATAACACAACTTGGGCCAAGTCCCTATTCCATTGACCCTTTTTAAGAATGATAGGGTCTAATTCAGTGATTGTTAAGGGCACTCCCCAATCTGGCTAAAATTCTAATTTTTTCTAAAATTTAAAACATTTTATGTATAGTGTACAATCAAAAGCCACAGATTTCAAGAGGCTGAACATTGTGACACCAGCCTGTAGGAGGGGGTGTCGGCAACGATGGTGAGATCCCCAAGAAAGTTAACTGTGGATGGAATTCAAGGTACTTTCCCTATCTGTAGAAGGGGGACAATGAAAGCCACCTAAACTAATCTATGTGGCAATGAGGAGGATCGACTTCCTCCATGTACGTGAAGATGCAGTATCAGCCCTCAAGATGTTTAAAAATCTTTTTATAGTACATTATTAATAATAGTAGCCAGCTATAGGACAGGAAGGTTTGTAGAACTTTCTCTAGAATTTAATCATATAACTAAACAATCTATCCTCTTTAGTAAAAAAAGTAGTATTTCTTATAGTCACCTATAAAAGACACCAGTTCTGAAATCTCTAGGAATCAACTAGACTCACCATAACCAAGGTCAGAAAGAAAATTTGGCAAAGGTTTCAGTGATGTGAGAAATACATTCAAACTGTGTTATTAACAGTAATAAGAGCAGCAATACTTCAGGTTGCACCTTCGAGTTTATAATAGGTTTATATTTTACCAATGATAACACTGAGTCTCAGAAAGGTCAAGTAACCTGCCCATTGCTTCACAGTCCAGTAAGACAGGCAGGCTTAGGTTAGAGTTGCACAAAAGAGGTTTCCTGATTTCCTATAGAACTAGTAAGAAAATTTTTAAAATATAAATATATATATATACATATATATATATATACAAAGTGATGCATGTGATAAATAAAATGAAACTCCCCATGCTACAGAGCTCATGAAAATGATTAGTGTGTGTGTATAAAATTTTCATTGTTTTAGAATGGAAAACCTGACAAAAAGACCAGAGAAATGTAGCCCCAATCACACAGCAGTATCTGAAAACACTGAGTCCAACTTTGCAATTAGGAGATTTGCTCCTAGGCAGGCAGCAAATAAGATTTCATTTTCCAAGGTGACAGTGGGCAAGTGGGCACAGGGACAATAAGACACACGTTGACAGAGCAGAGACCTCCCAACACCTCGGGCCCTAATTGTATAAACACACAGGCAAAGTAGTCACAAATCAAAGGAGGTGTCACTTGCCTGGGGCTATTTCCTTGGACATACCGTCTGCCTTTTATTTCACCAGTGCACCACTTTGTAAAATTATAGCATTCAGCAGATTCCTAACTTTGATAAGTCCAAAAACTTTATGAGACGGTGGAAACTTTTCAGTTGTTGCTTTTCACAGCTTTGGCCAGGTTTAGGGTTACTAGGTAGCAGGAGGCTAAAACCAAGAGGAAAATCCAAAGGAAACCTCTCCTTGATCCCCTCCTTGATTGGCAGATAGATTTGAGGTGATTCGCAATGGGAATTGCACACCTATTCTGTCACTATAATCAAGAACCTCACTTTTCTACATTTCCTAAACCACACCAGTAACATCCCAATTGCAATCTGAATCCCTAATTTCAGTCCTCTCCAGTCTATGTCTTAAATGATCACTAGTGATCTTTGTAAAATACCAATCTGCCCATATCCCATTTTTAAATAGTTACTTTACATCTAATAAATAGCAGCTGCCTACAGGGTAAAGTCTACACCTCTCTGAGCTTAATCCAAAATTCTGCATCCTTTGGCTCCATTTTGTGTGTTACCCTTAATCCTGCAATTCAGCTTCACCAAGTTAATTTTAGGACATAATCCTTGGGGTAACGTATTCTTTCACGTCCCCAGGCATTTATTTAAGCCAGGTTTTCTGCTTGAAATACCCTTCCCCTTTGCCCATTAGACAAACCCCTATAATGCTTCAGAGCTTCAGTTCAAATGCCACCTGATCCAGACATCACCAACCCACCCCCATTCCAGGAGAATTAGTTACTATCTCTGCAATGTGCTTTTACAGCCCTATGCTGACCTTTTCCTAGCAGTGTCCTCAATATATTACAGTTGCCTCTTTTTCTGTCTGTCATTCCAACCAGTTGTGATGACAAGAATCATGTCTTTTACATACCTGTACATCCTTAGTTTTGGGGCCTGTGGGAGAACACAGAATAAATGTTCATGAGCTTTGCTGAAAACAACTCATGAAGTATTTATGAAACTCCATAAATATATTGTAGACTTTATCAGGAACTGCATATTTAAAGCATTAGGGTCTCTGTCTAACTGTTAAATACCAAGGAAACAGATTACTACACTACTAAAATGAACTCACCCACTTGCTCCCATATAGTACCCATAGACTGCATATAATTTCTGATAAAAAAAATTACTATGTCATAACAAAATTGGAAGAAAGTAATATAGTCAGGTTTTCTACAATCCCCCATCTATTTCTCTACCTTCTTCTCCTCCTCCTCCTCTTCCCCCTCCTTCCTCATCCTTCCTTTCTGTCCCTCTGTCTTAAATTATCTTTGCTTCCGTAAGACAGATGGAGTCATAGTAAATAATGGTTTTGCCTTTTATTTTGTTTATTTCTTTTTGCCCTTGCTTGGCAAACTAAAAATAAGTCAATTTTAGTCTTTGTAACAGTCAGAGTCTTAGCTGGAAATAGAATTCACCCCGGATGTTGTAGACAAAGTGACCCTAATGAAGGGACCACTCACAGGGCTGAAAGAGTTAGAAGAATAAACAAGGGCGACAAGATGCCCAGAGGGATCAAGAGGGAAAATGGTATAACTGGAGCCTGGTGAGAGCTGCAGCCGTGGAGAAGGGGCCACCAGCAAAAGCTACAATTTTGGAAGCACGTAACAGTTCCCAAAGTGCAGCACCAAAGGAAGAATCTCTGTTGTCACTCCTCAGTCTCCTGCCAGGGACTCCCATTGGTCCAAACCAACTAAAAGCTCAGTAATATGTGTGCAACTCATTAGGGCACAGAACAGGTCAAGGATGAGCATAACGGATTGGAGGAAGAGAAGAGATGTGGAATACCCTCTCCTGTAGTCAGGGTTTATAGGGGAAAAATTTAATACAGGACACATAATTTATAGGATTGTTTTATAATATGCACCCAGAGTTAAATGCAAAAGAATGCAGGAGATCTGTAACACGCAGAGTCTAGCTGGGGATCTAGATCCCAAGGCATTGCCCTGCACAAGTCCAGCTGAAGACCAAGAGCCCATAGCAATGTCCTCCACAAGTCCAGGTGGGGGTCTAGCATCCACAACAATGTCTCATGCAAGTCTGTATCAAGGATCTGCACTGGGAAGGTCCAAAGGTCAGTGGTGAAAGCTAGAAAGTCTGCACCAGTGAGATGAAGGATCTGTGCCAGTGGGCTGAGGGATCTGCATTGGTGCCAGGAAGCGACATTCAAGGTAAAGATGACAGCTTCCCCCAAAAGAACTGCAGCCATCCTTAACAACAGCAAGGATCGGAGCTCCTTCGATTATGAGAACAGGTAAGTTCATATCAGGAAAACCAGTGTGACAAGCTTCTCCAGAGAAATCAACAGCGCCATCTTCCCTTCCAGTTCTCTTTTTATGCTGTTGGCAACAGTCCTTAGGTGGGCCTTCCACATCCAGCACCACGCTGATTCAGTTCAGCTTGGGGTTACAAGTTGGCCATTAGTTAATTCACCACAGCCTGCATAATTTACCCCAATATTTTAGGTGGTCCATGAAAACTAATTCTTGGTACCACTTATTCAGTAACCTGAGCAACAAAGGGAAACAAAATGTTGAATTCTAAATTAACTCCTTCTAGTTATTAGTTGTGTGACCTTAAGCAAGTCATTGAATAGTTCAGTGCTATACTTCTTTTCCTCATAAAGCAAGAATAATAATCAGTGTCTCCTCAACTACAAGGCTACAAAGGTTGAGAAAAACAGCATGTACTAATGGGCTTAGAAACTGCAAAGTACCATAGTTTAATCTAACTGACACACACTCAGGTCTTAACAAATAACAATGCAGGCAATCCTTCATGCAGGTTTTCTCCTTACATAGTGGGACTTATCTTTTCTGAGGGAGGAGGGTAGGAAAATGTCAGAAAGGTGAACACTGCCTTTATCTTTACTTTTGGTGTTAGAACAAGGATAAACTTCATTCATTCTTAAGAAAGCTGAACTAACCTTTCCATATCATGCTAAGAGGATTTAGGATATCCTGATACTATTATTCAAAATAAGACTGAAATTTACTTTATTTTTTATGTACTTTATTACTTGAGGAAAATAAGAACCAGTGGCAGACTACACACATTTACTATTGCCAGTGATGTTACAACTACTGCGCTGTCAGCCAGAACTGAGTCTCTGTAGTCGCCTAGGGCTAAACAGAACATTATCCTGGGAACATAACACATTTTTATGGCATTTCTTTGGCCTATTTTTTCAAACACTGTAGAAAAGTAATAATCATGGACGCTGCAATGGATTTCATCTACAATCAGTAATCGATGAAGTCACTCTTTGCCAGTTGGCTAAACCATCACCACTTAACAAATCTGGGCTGCTGGACACACTAGAAGAGCTGTTTGCTCCAAGCCTGCTCCCAATATGCCTCCTATTACCTTAAGTTTTGACAAAAACAAGCACATGAACCACCATAAAGAATTTCCAGTGGGGATTTTGAGGCCATGAGTGGAGGCTGAAAGTCTCTGAGTTCTGTTATGTATTGTCCCATAAATGCACAATTTCCACTAGAGATGAGATATCAGAGAGAAGGCAGGCATTAAAATCAAAGAGCTTAGACTCCAAATCCTTTCTCACCTGCTTCCTAGGTTGTGTTACTGTGGATAAGTCACTTAATGTGCCTGAACTTCAACGAAGTAGATAAATAATTCCTGCCTTATTGGATGGTTGCAGAAATAAACAGGATGATATATGTACCATTTTATATTTATTGGTTCCAGTTGTCTTTTTGTAAGAGAAAATTTTTTAAACTTACTGATCTAAAGAAAAATTTAAGAATAAAGAAGATAATATACCTGGTGCACATGGTCTGATACCTAGCATATAACAGTCACTCACTAAATAAGTATAATGATGAGGGGCAATGGGATAGCCTATAATATCTCAAACCAGAAGGGGTGGCTGGCTAAAGACACCTAAAGTGAATGAATATAGAACTTGGCTTTCTTTTCAGACAGAAATAAATGTTGATCAGTACTGCTTACCTATCATGGGGAGCTGCTGTCTGTCTGCCTAGCATATCTCCCACCTTCTGGGACTAGCACTCTACTTTTTAAGAAGGAAGTTGTGTCTCCTTCCAAATCTATCCAGCTATACTGGTGGTGACTAGCCATCCTTCTCCATGCCACCTCAGGGACCATGTGACCCAGTCAGATTAATCAGAGTCCTTCCCTAGGGTTTTCTAAATGAGGACTGAGAAAAGAAAGCCTTTTCTACCTAGATATCAATGCTGAAAAGACATGGCTACAACCTACAGTGCCCCACACTGAAGTTTCTTGGTGAAAAAAGATCTCAGCAAAAGAAAATAATATGTAGAGTGAAATAGGAACAAAAGGACATTTTAAAAAAGAGAAAGGGCCTGGTAGAAATTTAGTTCTTGACTTCAGACATCTCTGAGGCCAGCTGCAGCCCACTCACCCATGGTTATCAGTCTGCCTGTGCCAGTTAAGTTGGTCTCTGTCATGTCTAACTATGCTGACTAATACAATGGTCGTCCATCTTACTAAAGGACAACCCAAATTCAAACCCACACTTGTGTGCTTCTTCAGAGCACAGAATTAAAGAAAACTTCAACAAAGAACAAAGTTCAACTACTCTATAAATCAAATGGACTTAACAGACATCTACAGAATGGTTTTTGTCAAGAATTCAGAAACAAGGATTTCAAGCAAAGACATGGGGAGAAAACTATTTGACTGAGATAATCACTATGGAAATCAGGATGGAGATTCTTCAAAAAACTAAAAATATGTATATCATTAGATCCAACTATATCACTTCTCAGTATATGCCTGAAAGAATTAAAGACAGCATACTCTCATCACACAAACATACTCATTTTGCAGTGGTACAGTCTATAACAGCTAATCTGTGGAAGTAGCCTAGCCACCCATCAACAAATGAATGGATAAAGAATACCTGGTATACATACTCAATGGAGTATTATGCAGCTGTAAAGAAGAATGAAATCATGTCTTTTGCAGGAAAGTGGATGGGAATGAACAGTATCTAATCAAATTAAATACCATGTTTTCTCTTATATAAGCAATCTAAAAATAGTTACTAAAATGCTATTAATTAAGAGAGAAGACAAGAGACTAGAGGTAGATTTTTAGAGATGGGGAAAGGAATTGGAATAGGGGACATACTCAAAATATGTTGTGTGTATGTATCAATATAGCAGAAAGAATATTGTTATTTCATAGTATACACCAATAAATATGAAAAAATAGATATTATCCAAATCAGACATAGAGAAAAAGTAAAGTAGAAATAATAAAACAATTTCATTGATAAAGATATGGACAATGTACACAGAGCAAAAGGGACATCTTTCAGGTCTGTCTTGGTTACTTTTCTCTCGTTGCTGAGACAAAATACCCAACACCCAAAATGAAGGAAGGAAAGGTTTATTTAGCTTACAGTCTATGGAGGTTTCAGTCCATACTTGGCTGGTTCTGAGGCAGTGGCACATGGCAGAGGGCAAACTTTTCAGAGCAGCAGAACACAGAAAAAACAACCAGAAAAATGGAGGAATGGCTGCAAGCAGCCTCTTTTTCTCCCTTACCTTGTAAACAGGCTACCCCCACCCAGGAGGCCTCTGGCTCTCACAGTCTGCATGCCCTCCACTTCCACAGGCTCAGGATGTAGACAAAGTAAGCACCCTGGCTTCCTGCTGAATCATTCAGCCAAACCTCTAGACTTCCCAAGTTGACACAATGTATCAACCATAGCAAGGTCTTTAAGGAATTTAAAGTAGGACTTGAAAGATGGGCAGTTTTCCAAAACAGTTTTTTCTTAAAATCTTTATTCCAAAATCTCGTTTTGTATTGAGGTGTGCATGTGTGTCTGTGTGTCTCTGTATATGTCTTGTTTGCAATCTGCAGTACGTTGATTCATAGTCCTACAACCCTCGAGCTTGACCAGGATACAGTTTGCAACAGCTGCACCAGTTCAACAGCTCCTTCTCTATACTCCGCACAATATGAAAAGTCAAGCTCTTTGATGTTATGGCATTATCACGTTGTCATAAAAGTTTCCAAATACTCACTGTTCACATATGTATTTCACTTGCCATGAAGTGATGTCTAGGAGTTTCTGTCCTAGCAGTGGCCAAATCAGTGACAAAGCGTCTTAGGCATCTCCAGGACTGGAAAGAGCACAGTGATGAGGAAAAGGACGTTCTTGCTGGGAGGGAACCCACAAACCAAATCCAGCCAGCCACTCTGACTAGCTCCTAGATGAGAACAGGATTTGACTTTACTGAATTGGTGATATTACATTCTTGAGAGGGGAAAGTGAAAATTTAAAAAATGATAATATCAGTGGAAATTTTCTTTCCAGTGAACAGCATCGTCTCCAGCGTCTGCTTATCCCTCACTGCAGCTCTCGACCTAACACACTCTAGGTGGCTGCTCCTACATAGTTTTCCCTTTCTGAAACTCCAGTCAATACAAGGATCTGAAATGGAATTCTGCAGTTGTGTACAGCTGAACTTTCAACATCACTAACTGGGTACATCCAAGCTGAAAGCCTCTGAGCAGTGGAGTCTTACCTCCAAGGGAAGGGCCTCCCGTTGTCTTGAGCCCTGATGCATGAAGCTATCCTTGTTCTGGGGCCCCATTGAGCTAGCAAGGGGACACAGTCTTCCAGCCCATCCAATAATCATGAATGAATTGGCATTGCACCTGGGTCTTTTTATGCACACAGATGAATAACTGGGAATTCTACTGCATAAGTTGGTTATCTTTATATACCAACTATTCCAAAGTCAATGACTCAAAACAACCTGCACTGACTATTGCGTACAACTCTATAGGTCAACTGGACGCTTCTAGTGATCTAGGGCAGGCTTGGCTTGGCTTGTTCATGTGGTCTACAATCTGCTGGTAGATCAGCTGAGGGTTGTGTGGTCTGCTCATGTGGCTAACGTTCATTAGTTTCTAGAAACTGGCTGACTGCTGGCTTTGTTTTCATGGGTGACTCGTCATCCAGCAAAGTAAGCTGGTCAGAACCTGTTCATGTGACAAGAATCTGAGAAAGTAGAAGTATAGCCTGGGCTTGAACTGGAACACCACCGCTGTCACCTCATTCAATGTGCCAAAGCACAGTATCAACCAAACTCAAGGGATGAAGAAACAGGCTCCAGCCCTCCGTAGATACAGCTATAGGATCCCATTGCTAAGGGCATGAATTAGGGAGCTCAGAACTGGGGCCATTTTTTGCAATCTAACCTTTCCTCTTGGCTTCCCCTTCACCCTTCATTTCTTCTGAACACATTGCCCCCTGAGCACTGACACAGAATTTGAGTCCTCAAATTCTGACCCTGGAGCCACAGAAAATTCCCCAAGGTAAATGCCACTGTCCGCTGCTTTGCTAAGCAGAGTTCATGTATCACTACATGCTTTCTTTAAAACACCAACCAATATTAGATTGAACATATTTCTTTTAGGGGAGAGGTGTCATGGTATCTAAGGGGTTCATGAAAATAGGTCATCCTTATCACATTAGGAAAAAACATGAAAGATTATGAGAATGATAAGATTCAAGATTTAATTCTGTAACCTACTCATCCAGTCAATAAATGTTGACTTAATGCCAGCTACATGCAGGAAGTACATGAGATATAGGAGCATGTCAAGATAATTTACACCCACATAGTGCCCTTAAGGGAATATGACCTCCATGGTAAAGAGGGAAATGTTTGGCATCCCAAGTGACCATCAAAACCCACAGATGTTTATTTACTTTCCTCTTCTAGTAGTCCAGGAGCTTTCTCAAAACTGTGGGTCTCACTTTATCTACATTTAACACATATTAAGAGCTCATTGACTGTTGAAATAAAATTAAATAAACATCTGAAAGAAAAGAAAACTATAAACATTTAATGTAAAACTCACTCTTTGGAGACAGTCTGGTTTGATTTGCCATTAACCTCCATTTAACAGAGTAGAAACATGTGGAAAGGGCTTAATGAGTTTATAAGTCAATAAAAAGGGCACTTTTGTCCTTCCTGTCTCCCCAGCAGAAGCGTCTCCCCGGTTGGAAAGGGAAAGAAGATAAAGAGCAGGCTTGGGCACTTTCAAAGCTGGACTCTCAACAAAGGATCTTCCAAATCCATTCACCACCAGAAACGGGATGCAGCCGCTTCTCAGAAATGTCTCACAAAGAAGCTTAGAGAAAGGTTCTGATCTTGGAAGCAAGAGATGTTTCTACCTTGGAGAAGGAAAATGAGTAAGGCCAGGAAACCTCTGCCCACAATCTTTTCCACAGGGTCTGAAGAAACTCGCGGTGCCATAACCATCTCCGCACATGCAATTCAAAGAGGGTCAAAATGCCTTCTCTATTCGCCCCCAGAGGAGCTTTTCCTCCCGTGCATGGATGTCAGCCTCTGGGCCCTTCTCCCCAGGCACTCAGCCCTCTGCCAGCCCTAGACCTGACCGGCAGTGGCCGCCTGCGGAGGAACAAGAGGCATTGAGGAGAAGCACCAATTTGAGCATATGCCAGCACCATCTGCAAATTCCACAGACTGAGAGGACAGAGGCAGCCTCAAATCCCACTGACTTTAAAAAACAAGAATATCAAAAAGAGGCGATTGACATCAGCTAGACCTCACTGAGCCTGATAGTATCTAAGGACATGCCGAGCTGCCTGGGCCCAAAAATATGGTTTTGCACACACACCTTGAGTCTCTAACAAACTAGTGTCCCAACGGATCTCACATTTTAAGAGACTTTTTGCTTTTTAACTTATTTTTAAAGCAGTATAGGTAAAACTAAGTGGCCATTTTAAAATTAGAGTCTACAAATACACTTTGAGATTCTGTTATGGACCATGCGCTGGATGAAAACGTTACAAATAAGACTGCACCGTCCCAGCGCCAACTTGCTCACAGTAGGTGAGGTGGAAAAATAAACAAATAATTGCAAAATAGAGCAAAGCTAAGCAGAAAAAGAGTAACAGACAAGAGAGACTCATGCATTCTGGGGTGTTGAAGCCCTCTGAGAGATGTCACACTTGAAGTGAGCTGCACAGAATGATGTAGGCTCCTGCATCTAGAAAATCTTAAGACAAAGTCTTCAGACTGTAGCTTCATGAACTGTACTACCCCAAATAAGAAGGTACTTGAATAACAGATTCCTAACACACCTAATGTCATGCACTGATCTTCTCAGTCAACTTGAACTTTTCTAATAGATGTTAAGTAGACAGATCTTGGGTCCCTCCCTTTGGTTCTTTTCTTTAAAAGGTAGCCAAGCCTGTGCTGAAGTGCACAGCTGTCCCTCTCAGAAGAGGACCTTCAATACATCTGAAGGATCTACCACTGCCAGGCCCTATGTCTGTCCACAAAGCCCCAGCGTGATTACAGTGAGCCATTTCACTAACTCTCCCCTTGCCTTCTGAAAGCCAACCTGGGCCTCAGTCTACTGGGGAATCTGGTTTCCCATCTGAACTATGAGCTCCAAGAAGACAGAAGCCACATCTAAAAACACTCTGTGTGTGTGTGTGTGTGTGTGTGTGTGTGTGTGTGTGTGTGTGTGTGCTGACCATAAACATGGCATTAAACAGCATGGTATGGGTCTCACAGTCTCTATATAAAGTTGAGGGAAATAATAGAATGAACCACAGTGAGTCACTAGAAGCACGACAGGAAATGATGAATGGAACATCCCTAGCATGTAGCATAAATACTCAAAATGTGTTTGCTTTACTAAATGTGCTCCCTTCCTGACTCAGCCTCCCAGAGTACAGGGATTATGAACATGCACTACACTATGCCAGGATTATTCTTTAATATTTTAATTAATTATCTCTGGCTTTTAGTCCCTGCCTCAATTAAATAATAAGTAGATACCTTACTGCGTTGTGGTAAGTAAACCAGGCAGTGCATGTCAGAACCGAGCATAATCTCTGGTACCCACTTCTCTTCGTAAATCTAGGCAATTAACACTCATGCACTCAGTACTTGCTTCCTGACTTAAACTCCAAAGTAAGTGAATCTATACTTCAAAGAAGACCTGAAACAAATCTTTTTTACTTCGTGAAAATCCTTTCCTCATAGTTAGTGAGAAGTAAAGCGGAAGTTGGAAAGCTGAGCCCCATGGGATGGGTCTTTATGCAGTCTTTCTTTGATGCACTAGGCAACCTCTGAACACCTATATACCACAAAGTTTGAGTGGGCAGTGTGATATGTTTCCTCATGCCAACAAGTTGAAACATTCAGCTTCCCTCTTTCTCCAGATCATTTACCAATCCACATCATCAAAGGCTGCACCCACTGAAGGCTTTGCCCTGATGGGACACACACAGGTGAAAATACCAAAGGAAGAAACTGATTCTTTGCAGCCTAACATAAAAAGCAAGCGAAGAGGAGGGACAAGGAGGGGACATGAATTTCCTAGGGTTATGATAAATTAAATCTAATGGAGTCTTACAGTGATAGAAATATATTGTCTCACAGAATCAAAGTGAAATCTAGAAGCTCGGAGCCAAGTTTGTTGCAAAATCCTGCTCCCTCCAGAGGGTCCAGGGAAGAATCTTTCCCTGCCTCTTCCAGCTTCCGGGACTCCCAGCAACCCTTGCCAGTCCTTAGTTTGCAGCTGCATCACTCCAGTCTGTGCCCATTTTCACACGAGCTTCCTGCCTGTGTGTTTCCTGTATCTTCTCTTCTTTCTATAATGACACTGGGTGTAGGATCTACCCTAATCCACGCTGATCTCATCTTAATGTGTACAAAGAAAAAGCCCTATTTCCAAATAAAATCTCATTCACAGGTATCAGGTGTTAGGACTTGA
The DNA here is from genome assembly GCA_004027595.1 of Dinomys branickii. NCBI lineage: Eukaryota > Metazoa > Chordata > Mammalia > Rodentia > Dinomyidae > Dinomys > Dinomys branickii. The sequence goes on along the minus strand of PVLD010005663.1, from coordinate 62,401 downwards.
GCATATCTGTTGAGAAAGACACAGTTCAACCCACTATGGAGGATGTCTTTAGAGAAAAGTCTGGTGATTCAAAAGAGCAGTTGTGATTCTTGGTCCTTCCCCCTTCTTGCTCTAGCTATCTATGAAAGAATACTTGAATGTGGCTTCCACCAAGACACTTAAGGGACACGGAATGGAGGGTGTTCCCTCCCCTGGAGCTCTTAGGAAATCTCAGCGCCTTCCCACAGCTCATTTAGGTAACTTGAGCCATCTGCAACCTGTTCCGGAAGGGATATACGTCTGAGAAAGGAGTACATGCTCCAACTAGAGAATGGTGGTACCACAGATAGCAATACCACAAACATGCCCCTTAGTCTTTTGAATTTTAGTGGCAGGCAAAGGAGAACACTGCTTGGGAGCCTACTGAGAGTCATTCATCCATCCGTTCATGTACACATCCACCCCTTCACTCTTCCCTCTATTTGTTTAGAACACAATGGTTCTGGAGACATGTTTCCTGAATTGAATATACGACATGTTTTCCCTTCTATAAAACGGGAAATAATTATGCTGGTCATGGCGATGCATGCCTGTAATCCCAGCACTCGGGAGGCTGAGGCAGAAGGATTGTTGCAAGTTCGAAACCAGCCTGGGCTAACAAAGTGAGCTCAAGTTCAGCCTGAACTGCATAGCAAGACCCTGTCTCAAAAAAAAACAATTATAGTAACTATGTTAAAGTTTGACTTCATGGAAGAAACAATATCTGAGCCTAGTGGCTGGCACACTTAGCACTGATACCGTCACCTGCTACTACGATGAAGATGCTGCTGGTGATGATGATGGTGGTGAAGATGACACAGGAAACCTGCACAAAGGTGGAGAGTGGAGATGCATAAACCGCTGCAGAGGCAATGCAGACAGACAAAATCGTCAAAACCAGCCCTGAATAATTCAGGCCGGGCTGCTGCTTCTGTTACTGGCTTGTTTTAAGACTTGCTTGGCTTTCAAAGGGGTGAAGATATGTGGACACTTTCTCTGCACTTTCCAGTTTACACGGGTCAGCTGCACACCTACCATTAAAGCTCAGAAAGATTTCAGGTGGCCCTCAATTCAGCAGGGTTTTTTTAAAAACCATCCTTTCCTAGGCTTGTTCCTTCTGTCACCTGTCAATGTGTCACTTCCCTTCCACCTTTCCTCTAATGCATTTGCTAAAAAACAATTTCCAAAGTCTGCTTGTTACCAAGAGAGACAGTGAGAAAGTGAGGAGAGAGCTGGAATATGTTCTTTGAAGAGTCAAAGATTCTAGCATTTTCCTTTCTGGAGGCTCTGCCTTTGACTGACATTGAGGCCTGTTTATAAATCTTTAACAGGAGCCAGTGATCCTTTTCTAAACTCTAAACAGCAGGCCAGAATCACCCTTGAATTGATTACAGTGGATTGGTTTGGGTTTCACTTTTGTCCAGAGTTTTAACAAGCGATCTTTTGGAGATTGGCTTTTGGGAGGATGAGAGACATGAATCCACCAATGTGAACGAATGAAACTTCCCAGGCCCGCACAGTTACCACAGCTTTCCCGCTAGGGCTGTTTTCTGCTCCCTGTTACTTTTTCTTCTCCGCCCTTTACCCAGGTCAAGCACCGTGTCTGCTCATACCAAGGGACAATGAACCTGACAAATTTAAGGGAGGGGTGTGGGAAGAAAGATAGACTTAAAATCCAGATAAGCGAGTTTCAGAAATTCAGAGCATCAAACTGTGCACCTAGAAGACATATATCTAAAACCAAATTATTTGTATTGATGATCTATACATGTTGATGGGAAAACATAGGATGATCCTTTATGCCACATGATGCCATCAGATTCTAAATTATTAAATGATAGGATAGAAATAACAAAAATTTAAAATGGTCACAGACCCACACAAGGCCCAGTAATAACTAACCATGTCTATAAGATGCTTCTTTAAGCCTGGAGGCTGCTGAGTCTCTTGGCAGCTCATCTTGCTTTTGCAGCTTGAAGGTACAATGATAGAAATATATTATCTCACAGAATCAAAGTGAAATCTAGAAGCTCAGAGTCAAGTTTGTTGCAAAATCCTGCTCCCTCCAGAGGGTCTAGGAAAGAATCTTTCCCTGCCTCTTCCAGCTTCCGACACTCCCAGCAACCCTTGCCAGTCCTTAACAGCGTCTACAACTACAAATGCAAGGTGCCTCCCATAGTCATCCTAACTCCTCCGACCAACTAATCCCGGATCTGGGCTCTTCTCACACATACAAGAAAGTCCACAGATCTTTCTACCTGGGCACACCTCTGGGGTGGTGCCTAGTACATGAACATGCTCAGGGACATGCCAGACAGACAGATTATCTGAGAAGCCCTGAAGAGTAGAGGCCAGGGCCACCTGTACAGGGTGGTTAGGTAGGTTCTGACGTATCAGAGCAGAAGGACCATGACTTTAGGGGCAGGATCACATATCCTGTTGGCCCAAATTTGCCCTGTCATCCTGCAGCCCGGGCAAGACCTCTGCTCCCATCAGCTTAAACAAAGCTGAAAGAATTGTAGGGACCTTCGCCACTGTTGAGAGTAATTGAGCAATAGCCTCCCAGCAGGCTGAATCGCAATGTGTTCCTTGGGAAATTATATACTTTTAACCTCTAAAACAATATAATTTAAAGGTGAATGTATTTTTCCTCAATAGTTACAGAGCCTCTTATTTCCTCTAAAGATCTTATATGAGAGGTTATTTTGCTACCCCTGCATATATATTTAAAGACATATCTACAAAGGACTCACTTCCAAATGGGAGTTTTGATAGAGAGGTGTTTAGAATGCCTCTGAAAGCAATATTTTTGCACAGGATTTCATTTTCAGTTAACCCAGTTTTGTAACCAAAGTATCCATGCTCATCCTATTTCATTTAATGACAAGATCCTTCCAGGCCCTAAGACTGGAAAAGTTTAACTTTTTGACTCACACTGTCCGTCACTCACCCTACTTCCCCATTCGGCCATTCCATCACTGCGTTAGGAAACCAGGCACTGGGGCCTAATTTCCATTGAGGTGGCTTTTGGGTCTATTCTTATGAGGTTCCAACATCCCGGCACTCAGTAAGATTCTTCCATCCTCATGGTAGGATCACTGTGGCAGTTCCAAGTTAGCTCCAAGATTCCAGCAGCAGCCCCACATTATGTACTCCTACACATGACAGGATCATCTTTCAGTGACGCCCTGGCAGGTCACTCTTCTGCTCAAAAGAATCTTCAGTGCCTGTTAGCATACCACGGTATTCAGAATCAATATTATCTGTACCACTTAATATTATCCCATGGACAGGTTTCGCTATGCCTTTCCTGCTGCTGCTTCCTTGATATTCTCCAGCATACACTTACCCTCACAGCTAGATCAATTTCTTTTGGGCCCACAAATGCCAAATCCATTCATTTCTTAGACCTCCATGGCTCTGCTCATCCTGTGCAGCATCTGGAATTCTCTTCCATCTTCTCACTTCCTAACTCAATTCCAAACATCCTCCAATGTCCAGCTCTTCTGTGAAGACTTTTCTGACATTGTACCCTTCTGTTCTCCCACAAGTACATACGGTCAGTGTCAAAAATTTTGGATTTCATTGCAAACATTACAGATTATTTGTAGCCAGGTCATGGCTTCAGTTTTTCAGTGGTTTTTTTTTAACCAAATTTCAAGAATTTGGATGTCACAAGTCATCTGTATCATCTTTGGACAAATTCTAATACATGTTATCTAATAAGCCACTTGTACAGACTTGGAAAGAAATGAAAAGATGCTGTGATGTTAACCTGATCCCAGCAAGAACAGGCCACACCAGACTAGCTTAATTCTTTTGTGTTCCAGAACTTTAGAAAGTTAAAATAGGGAAACAGAGCATGCAAAATGCTTTGTATTTCATGAACAGCTTAACAAAGTCAGTCCTTGCTTCAGATTTAAGGACAGTAATAGGCTTGATGAGCTTTCTAGATCATTAAATGACTACACCCAAAGGAAGTCAATCTATTTTGCTGTCACTCTGTTAGGAAAGATCTAGTGTATGCTTTCAAGTCCATCCCAAGAATGTTTTTGTCAATGTCAGGATGGTAATATTTATGAAATACAGCACTTGGGAAAATATAGGACTTGGAGAAAAATAATAATAATGAATGACCAAGGAAAGTTACGAAATCTTCTGAACTGGCTGGAAAGAGAAACAAAACTGACAATATGACATTCAATGGTGACAAATTTAGAGCGTTCGACACAGGCCCACTCATCCGACAGCACAAGTAGGGAACCCTTTTCACAGAGTCTTTCTGATGGAAGCTATTTTCTTCTATTTATGATGTTATACACAATAGTCAATATCCAGGAGAGGGTTAAACTACATGATGCCAAAAAAATTCTCCACTTTGAAATTATAGTATTTACTGACTCTACATATTTCTATTTTGCACCCCAACTAAATGAAATGAACAGCCTGGTGTAATCATGAAAAGAGAATTGGAAGTCAGATAGAGATGGGTTCCAGTAACAGTTCTTCCACTTAGTGAGTGATAACTACTATTTCTTTATTTACAAACTAGAGATTGTGTAAGGAATGAGAATTGATCCAGCTCACGCTTTATGCATATGACCGACTCTAATGCTTGGCGTATATAATTATGTACCTTTCTCCATACCCTGCCTAACTCTGCTCCTAACAGAGCATGAGGAACATGGCAGGATCTCAGTAAGGAATTTCTTAGTTCTTTGATATGAAGGGATATCTTGGAGAGGTTACTTGCTCATTGGAAAAGCTTGGGAGATGAAGAAGAACTAATAAAGACATCCCAGGCAGAGGAGTGGTCAGGGGAAAGGCAGGTAGGTGCCAATGAGGAGATCATGGCAGATGAAGAGAGGCAGGTAGGAAGAGATCACGGCAGATGCTCAGAATGGTGAAGACTCTTACCCACCAGGAACGAGGCCTGGCTGTAAGGTTGGATTGGCAGAATATGCCAGGAAATGTAGAACTGAGAGGACTACTCAACCAGCTTTTAATAAATGGATGTCTTGTGACACTAATATGATAGCCCAACCTTTACACCCTTTCTTTGGCATTTTTTAAAAACATTAACTGTGATTAGAATTTAGCACTTTTTCTCTTTCTTTGAAAGCAATGCCATGACACATAGAAGTTAAAAGAGCTTCTTCTTCCAGCAGCGGCCAAATTATTTCATTCTCTTTTTTCTAATTTTCTTACAAAAGTCAAGATTTATTGAGATGAACCAGGAGCCCTATTGTACCCAGGCGTCCTCTCTAGCTGGCAGAATTTGAAGCCCTATTTCACCAGTTCTATTCTTCCTTCCCCAACACTAGCATATTTGACAGGAATATGAGTAGGTGGAACACATAATGTTTCCAATTGCAGCTCACCAGCAAGCCTCCAGTAGAGTCATTTTAGAGATTAAAGAAAGAATCATTTGGTCACATGAATTTGAATGTGATTTATAGATTACTCCCAGAGACATATCGTTGCTTATCTCTCTGACAACTGTGAGAATAGACAGAAGTCATGCAGGAGGTGTACAGCCCCTAGAACGGGGGAAAGTATTAAATCTTAAAGTGGCTGCAGCAGCAATTAATATTTCAGCCTTCCTGTGCAAGCAAAAAAAAAGTGTAAGATTGCAGAGATGTTGGATTCTCGTGAATATGTGATTTCTAACTTACTGGGGAAAAATGCCCAATTATGTATCACAACCCTAAACCTTTCAGGCACTAATGGACAATTTTAAAATGTTTTTAAAGATCACTGAGACTAACACTCTCAGTTTTTTTAATCAAGTTTTCTAAGGCATAATTCTAGCAAGTTCCTAAACAAAATTCGAAGAAAAAAAATTTCACAAAAATGCAGTCAAGCTTCCTGAGAGGACAGATTTTCACTTTTTTAATTGATCCGCAAATGTTTAGTACAGTGTTTTGTAGAGCCACTTTTCCACCCCTTTCACCCACTAAATCCCACCAACTTCTCATCCTCCCTCCCTCAGGATTTTACTTTACCACAGCTTTAGGCATAGGAAGCCAACAGGCCAAAGTGATGAGATGTCCTATGCCTTCACCTCTCTGGGCCTGGCTGGAGGTATTCCTGCAGTTCCAGAAATAAAGACTTTAGGGAAGCTAGAGAAATCAAAAGAAGCTTAGAAGAGAAACTGTGAAGTCTTCTGAGTCTTTGATGTAGATGGGAGAGGAAAGCAAACAGTGAGGCAGTTTTGTGTTTGGCCAAAAGGAACAAGTCATTTAAATAAAACACAGGAAATTCTAAGCTCATCACCACCTCACTATTGATACACAAACTTCCTCAGGAATTCTATTCTGCTTCACACTTCTAGCTGATAGATCCAGCACATGTATCACTGATAGAGGAGAAATGTAATCCCCAACCTACTAGATGTCACATGTGCTGAGTTTGTGTCCCCTGAAACTGAAGAATGAATTCCTAGGGGCCACAGAGTTTAAGAGTAGGAAAGGTTTATTGAGAGAAAGCTGCTGAGAGGCAGGAGGGGTCCTGAGTGGGGCCACCAAAGCCCTTTGTCAAGAGTAATTTGTACAACAAAGTCACAATATGGGTACAGCATGGGTCAAACTTTAACCAACCAATAAGATCACAAGTGTAGCCCCTTAACCGGGCATGGTGGCTGATGCCTGTGATCCCAACACTCAGGAGGCTGAGGATCATTGAGAGTTCAAGACCAGCCTGGGCTACAAAGTGAGCTCAAGTCCAGCCTAAACTGCATAGTGAGACTCTGTCTCAAAAAGACAAAAAAAAAAAAGTATATCTAGCCTGTTAGCTAATATTGATCCAATAAGGAAGTGGGGGCACCTAGCAAGGTCATATGGCTAGCCATTAAACTGGGCTTATCCATGACCCCTATAAAGGAACAATTGGGGAGAGGAATGGGTCCAGATGTTCTGATCACCCACCCAGGCATTTGATGCAAATCTGGACTTAATGAAATGGGTGGTACCAATTACAATATAGTCTCAAGTTTCTATTCATCCCTTAGGGAACTATGCAAATCTACCCATGGTGACTTTTGAGGCCCTGCCCTCCCCAGATATGCCTCCAGCCACAGGTCTGGTGTGTTCTCATCTTCTGCAATGACGTCCACCATGGCTTATCCCTGTCTGACTGCCTATTTCTACCTAATTGAGCTGCCTACAATAGCTCCCCATCTACTGCAGTCATACTGATATACTGATACGTTGGGGAGGAATGTTTGTTTGTCTGTTTATTGTTTTGGTTTGGTTTGGTTTTTGATGACACCAAGTACAAAGAAAGCCAGGTGGAACCAGAAGTATTGAAGAAAATCTCTAACGGAAAATATCTAGGATAAGATCAATGAAGTACTGGGAAAAACACAGCTCAAAAGACAAACTATCATAGCAATTTTTCCCAAGGGTATGACAGAGCTTTCCCAGCAGGCTCATCCTCATCAGGGTAGCAAGGAGAACAATACTGTTAACCAGACCTTTGCTATTTCCCTGGGGTTATAGGGCCTGTGAGAATGGCAGCAGTATTTTTTGCCCTTAGGATAAAGCATGACACTTTTTATCTAAGAATATAGGAGATATGACTGGAAAGGAAGTTAGTGGAAGAAATAAGGCCTGGAAAAGTGAACAAATGACTCTAGACTTCCGTATACAGTATAAGACTAGGGAAACAGGTGGTTAGAGAGTTTAACACCATCTAGGAGTAAAATAAATGAAACCACTCTCCAGTGATGGTGAACTTTTTAGAGCTTTCAGTGATAACAAACAGCCCACTATAGTACTTGTGCCAAAATTTCACCACCACTGCAATCCCAGGACAAAGCTCTATCACTTGGAGATTGTGGGAGGTCCCCCAATCATGTCTCTTTCCTGTTTGTGAACCCTATGGTAATCTGACCATTCATTCACCTTTCTGGAGCTGTAATAGAGGGAGAGAGCCATTGAGGAAAAACAACTTTCAAAATTATACAGAAGATTCCATACAAGCTACCTATATGAATCTAATCACTGTGTCATTTATAATCAGTATCACAGGACATTTTAGGAAATCAAATGTCATTTAAAAAAAGGTGGACTGGATATGACATCAGAAGGTATAAAAATAGTCGATGAAAGTAAATATTTATTTACCTATTTATATGGCAATTTTTGTCAAATAAAAATATCGTCATTGTCCTCATTCACCTTATTAAATGGATCTATCTCCTTAAAACTTCTGGCTCTTTGATGAAGAAAAAAACCATGAAAAGTAAAGGTTTTGAATCAATTCAGGACATCCACATATCAATGACAGCAAAACTAAGGCCACTCACAAAAGAAGACTCCAGAACTGCTTCAGAAAGTGGCAAGAAAAATAGGATAAGCGTCCTCAAAACAAGGAAGATAATTTTGAGGAAGAGTAATGGCAATGTGTCTCTTATTGTGATATCTTTATGTTCAGTGAACACCATATTTTTTCTCCTGCTTCAAAATAAATAGATGAATAAAAAGACCATGATAACAGCTGTGACATTGGGTAATTAGAGAACAATGAAATTTCTTAGAAAATAAAAATATAATTACCAGTTTTTAAAAATACTCAGTGTGTGGAATAGAACACTGCAATAATGATAGGGGAAATTTCTCTTGAAAAGAAGATAGAAAATATGAGGTGGTAGATGATCAGTGAGGAAGCCAAAATATACCTAAGTCCAAGAAATAGAAATTAGGGAAAACCAATGGAAATCATTAAATAAGTAATGGTGAAGGAAGGGTCCTAGAGGTAAAGAGATAACTGTTTATAATGGAAAGTCCTATCAAGTTAAAAGCAAAGTGAATATTCATAACACAAATCTGAACAAATTTTGGTGAAATTTCAAAAATCATTAAAAAACAAATCAAGAGAGAGTTATCTAGAAAGTAACATCAGAGTAACAATATATTTCTGAACATCAGCAAGAAAATAATAACTTTCAAAGTTCTGAGGGAAATATTTGAAATTTAAAATCTATACCCAGCCAAAGTATCAATCAAAAGTGGAGTAAAATTAAAGACATTTTAAGATACAGAGCAAATCTGGATATAAAGTTTTGAATGTTATTCCCTGTACTCCATACCAAAAACAAGTCTTAAGGAAAGGCTCCAGTAAAAAAAACTGGAACACAAGAAGAAAAATGACACAAGACAAAGATAGTAAGAAAAGTAATATCTGAGCATGACTCAGAACAAAGCAAGCTGCAAAAAAATTAAGACCAAAACCTTTGACCTCTGTGCTTTAAGATCTCTTTTTCTTTAGGATCAGGATTATATGTTATTATCTTTGGATCTAGTCACTTTACTAGGGTGACTTCTATAACACGACTATTCTTTGGTTAATATTTGGAATTAACTGGTAATAAGGCCTAATGGAAGACAACTGTAATGAAAATAAGTATTTTTAAACTTAGCAACATAAAACTAAATGTCGACACAGTCAAGAACAAAAAGGAGATGTATAAATAATATATATGCTGTATAGTGGAAATTCTATGTCCAAATATAAGTCAATAAGTAAAGAATGAGAATTTATAAAGGCATAAATGTAACAATTGGAATTTCTGAAAATAATAATACAATAACTTAAATCTTAGGAGGTAAAAAGGAGAGGGGAGGTAAATGATTTCAAAAATAACCAAATACCTAAAATTTCCATAAGAGAAGGTCAAACTTGAATGTTGGTAAATAAAACCATAAAATTCTATTACTTAGAGTTTTAATTATAGCTACCAATAATCTCAAAAATGAATCTTAGATTTTGGAGGAATTAAATTGGGATACAAGAGAGAAACAGATAAGAAATAATTTTACTTTTTCTTTTAGGCTCAGGAGTAATGTGAATGTTTTTTGTCTCATACACATTTTACTTTAGTTATCAAATTTGTATATGAAATTTGAAGAGGAAAAACATGTTATATTCTGCTAGCTATCAAGTGGTGAGCAGTACTCTCAGAGGAAGCCCGGTCACTTGGGGTGTTAGGAATGTAACCTGGCAGCTGAAGCGGAGAACTAAGACAAAGATCTGGGATTTGATAAATGATTTAGATATATAAAAGATTCACAGTATGGGCAAGGCAAGCCTAACACTGCATGCAGCTTATGAAAAGGCACCAGAAAATCATTAATTCATTCATGTATTCATTTATTTCATCATTTACCCATTTCCTTCCTCTACTTTATTTCCCTCACTTATAAGCCTTTTATTCATTATTCATTTAATCACTCAGTGTTTACTCAGAGTATAAGATAGGTTCTCTACCTTCAAGAAGTTTAAAAATCTAGCTAGAGGTACAACAATAACTTAATCCACTACCTCCTGAGGCCCTTTGTAACCTTAAAAGATGACAGTTCCCAGACTCAGAAGAAATGGGGGGGGGGGGTCTTTGCATATGTGTACTTTCCCAGGGATTTTCTTAAAACATAGTTTCTGTAAAAGACAGAAAAAAGAGACCTGGGCGGAAACACAACGCGAGGGAGAAAAGAGTGACAGAAATAATGAATGAGGCAGGTAAGGTAAGGGGGAGGGAGGAAGGAAGGAAGGAAAGAAACGGAAGAGTTAGGCCGGGGTGGTGGGAAACTAGACCAGATAAATGAAAAGCGACAGCAGGGAAAGTCGTGGAGAGCTCAATTAATTAGTTATTGTCCATTTCCTTGAGATATCTCTAACAAATCTGTCCTTGTCAGTGACAGGAAATCTTTTTGAATTCTTTGTAAAAGGATATTAATGGCCAGCGCAAGCTTCAGCACCCTCCATCTCGATGCTGCCACGCACGGAGGTGGGAGGAGTCCCCGTAGGTCATACCAGGAGCGAGCCTGGGCTCACCAACAATATTCTTCCAGCCCACAGACTGTCAGCCCTCTCTCCTTCACTGCTACATCCGAGGCTGACATTTAATACCCTAAGGATATAGATGTTTGAAGGCTGGTTATTGTAACAAAGGAAGCCATCCAAACTCTGCAAGACCAAATGGATCAGATAAAGCTGACATAGAGATAAATCTGTTTTACATCCATTCTTGCACAAGTTTTGCTAATCTATGTAGTTATAGCTTTCCTGCTGAAAAGAAAAAAAAATAAATAATAACCCACCACATGTCGGCAAGTCCACCCCGCGTCCTTATTTTTAATCTCCAAGGTAAAACATTGTAGGCAAAGACCATTTTTATGCTGACTTACGTGAACTCTATTAACATTGGGTGACACAGAAAGAAAATGAGAAAGGTGGATGAAAGAGAGGAGGGAGAGGGAAAAGGAAAAGGGGAAGGGATTTATTCTTGAATGGCTGTACAATACAGATTTTTTTAAATGAATGAATTCTGCTCCATCATTGACAGAGGACTGCTTCTCTTCCAGTCAGTCAGACACCTACTCTTCATTAGCCAGTATTTATGCTGCCAGATTGGACTTTCATATGGAAGCCTGAAGCAGCCATGGTACAGATGGCAGGAGAGCTCTCATGAGATTGATAACGATGAAGAAAGATGCCACATTAAGTCAGAAGGTGCGACTGTTAACATCCCAGCTTAGAGAAGAGTATTTCTAGCTAGCACTGCCCTCCAAGGGCTGTTTATCTTCTGGCTTCAACTAGAATTCATTCCCCTCCCCAAAAGCTCTCAGCCCCACCTTCTTGCTGACAAGTGAGTGACACGTTTGCTTTCTTCTCTTTTGTGTGTCAACTGATTTTTCCATAGGTGCTTAACCTTTGCTTTCTAAAGGTGGTTGAGATCCTAGCTGAGGAGGGAACTGGGGAAAGAGGGGAGGGGGTAGAGGAAGAAGGCATTTTGGTCCATGTTTTCTTGAACAAAGGCACCACTATAAGAAGGTCTGTGCAGGAAATCTGAATGGTGTTTATTGTGTTGGGGCAGGCCCCCGTTGCATCTGCTGCCTTTCAAGACAAACACTGTGTTCATAAATCCACAGCCCTGCCTCCAAAGCCTTCAAGAAAGGCCAGTCTCCAGGGTGCAGGACTGAGGGCTTGGCAAAGTCAATGCCACCAGAGGACCTGCGTTGGGAAGCATTCCCCACTCCCATGCTGGAGGCCAGCCTCCCGACTCCCGGTTAGGAGGGAGGCACTATGACTCATTCGTGCCTTCATTTGCTGGCTAAGCTAATTGGCTCTTCATTGAAGGAAAACACAGGTCCTCCTCCAAGAAGTTTGAGCCTTTCCACTGCAGAAAAATAAAAGAATCCACTATATCAGGGTGGAGGGAGAATATCACATCCTGATTTTTAGTCTGTTTGGTCCTGGCCACTGGTTTTAGCTGGCCAAAGACAGACTCTCTCCTTTGAGCAAACTTGAGGCTGCCTCCTCTAAGTCTTTTCTGATAAGCCCAACTTTGTGCCTCCCTTTCTGTAGCTGTACAATCCAGTTTGAACAAGAATCCTGCTAGATCAGCTTCGTGAATTCTCATCATCCTCTGTGTCTTTTCACCCTGACCTGCCTTCAGCAAGATTCTATTGCATCAGTCTAGTAATAATGCTCCTCCCGCGGTTTCCTTTTAGGAATGTTTCCATCCGTGGACTGCCACCCTGCTCTCAGGCTTTAAAGTCCCACTTGTCTTTGTTGAAATAAAAGTCAAGTCCAAGGTTCTTCCCCTGGCTGCAAGATCCCCTTTGCACTGGGCTTTATATATACTACCATGGCCTTTCTTGAACAAATTCTGCCTTATTGTATTCAATAAATGTCATAAATATCTTTTCCTTTCATACCAGAAACATAACTTTGGCATTAAAGCAAACAATGAGCTCTCTGATTCTTCCTGATATCTCAGTCTCCCTGGATGGGAACCTGATGCCAGGGCAGGAAATGAGGATGGATAGAAGTTCTCAAGCCCTCAACGCAACCAGATAGGGAAAACCGTTCTCTTGTTCAGCAAGAGTCACCCAGAAACCAAAGCAATAGACACAACATGACATAATGGGACTTGCAAACTTAGCAAGTTTGGAAAATTTGGCTGTTCTCACCCAACTTGATTGATATATTATCAGAGTCCATCCTAGGAAATGCAAGCTGGAAAATATAGGGTCCATGTCAAGCATCCCTGAGCAGCAATCACACATTAATGTCAGTATGGAAGCATTTAATTAACTTCCCAAGTTTACAGGCACTCCAGTCAATTTAAGACACTCCAGGTCACTTCTGGATGAAACCAGCCCTCTTGGACATAGAATACCTACTGCGCAGGATAAGTAATTGGAAAGTCTTGGTTGAAAGAAATGTTTGTATTTATGTCTACATGATGTACCATCAGCATTTCCTTCCCCACAAAAAAATACACAGAGGGGAAACTAGTCCAAGTAACTGGTTTAAATCTGTAAATTACAGCACTGCTTCAAGGAATTTTTAAGGTTATTTTGTGTCTATGGATAAGTGAGATGGCATCATAAAATTTTTAGCGCTAATATAATCTTTATATAGTAAATCCCTCTCATCAGTTGAGAGTGTGTGAGGTGCTAACCTTCTCTCCATTTCTTTTGAGTCCTGAGACAGAATTACTCTCCCAGCAGTAGTCAGACTACGACTATATGCCTCCTTAGGATGCAAAGTCTCAGAACCTAGATCTTCCTCTAACTTTCCTCCACTGAAAGAAAGGATTGCTAAATATTCTTAATTTTGTGATTTGATTGCATTTCTGTTGTGGAATTTAATCCCCTCCTACATCTCCTGTGTGTATTTCTTCTCAAAGCTTTGGTCTTTAGTGACCTTCTCATATGGTTTCATTAAATGCCTTCCGCCTTAGTAAATTACAGTACTTTGAAGCCTTGGAGTTTTGCATATAAAAAAGCAAGCGCCTCTATATACTGCCCTGGGATAAGGTGTGATGAAAATCCCATACAAGCTGAACTGTACTTCCTAATCAAATGGGTGTAACAGATGGCTGCTGGAGCAAACCATCACAATGGAAATATCTGCAGTTCTCATGGTAACGGAATCTGCCAGGTCTGAGGGATTTGCTGTTTTTCAGGACATCTGAGCTGCAATCTCTTTCGAACTGTCTAGCAGTCTCCGTCTCGCTCTCTCTCACTCTCTCAGCATGATGGAGATGGAGTTGAAAGGTGGAGTCCGATTTTGCATTCCAGCTGTGATTAAAGACACAGGCACACACCCTGAGAGATAATGTGCTGCATATTCATTATGCTATCTAGAACCTCTTTAGCTACTGGGACATGACTGGCACACAATTACAATGTCTTCTTCAGTAGTAAAGGGGGGTTAGAAAGAAGATCAGAGAACAGCCAGGAAGAATATGAGGAATTAAGATGCATGAGACATACCTTGTAATAAAGATATGGAGCATTAAAACTAGCAGTTGTTTTCATTTCATGGCAACATGTCAAGATGACTTAACATAGCAGGATAAAACATCTGGCCTGGGGAAAAAATACATGAAGTCGAATTTCCAAATCATAATGTAGACTATGTGGAAGAAAAATAACAGATAAGCAAGTGTGTACCTTCCCAATAAGAGAAAGCATATGGAAGACTCCTTTATAGTCCACAATCAGAAAGAAGACCCATCTCAGAAGGTAGAAGTTGATATATAGACAATGAGCTTTCATTATAAATCTAAGGTTTGGGTTTAAACCCACAGGACTACATTGGAAAAGAGGGTTTTTTTTTCATTATTTTTTCCTCATGCTATTCATAACCTTCTTCTGATTTTACAGCAGTGCTCAGAAAGGAGAAAATAATCAGTCACCATTCTATTTTATTAAAGTATTTTCCTCCAAATCCCAATCCATTTAAAGAAATAAGGAAAAGTATACTGCCTTCTTTGCTGTAGTACCTGCCAGCAAACACACACACACACACACACACACACACACACACACACACACAGGGTTGATTCACAGCTGCCTGGTCCCTTGAGTCTTTGAGCTTGAAGATCAGACAACATATAAGAATTCAGCCATGACTCAAAATGGAAACAAAGACAACCATTCTTAGCAAACCCGGCAACGTGAAATGAAAAACTACAGGCTGGAGGCTGAAGCCCCCTAGCACGCTTACACACCCCATTGTCCTTGAGGGCACTACTGTTAAATACATATGACAGCCAAAGAGATGAGGAGAATAGTTTCCAGAAAGCAATGATTGGATCTCTCTTTTCATGAGGTAGAATAGGCAGGACTATGTAAGCCGGTAAAGTAGCACTTGAGAACAGGCCCTGGGACGCAGCATTGTCTCCCTCTCATATGGCGCCTGAAGAACATATTATATTATATAACCTTTACCCAAGACTGCCCTGCTTTGCCTGGGACCCTCTTCCTTTAGAAGCCTGCAAATAACAACTTGTGGATGACAATCTCCTTCTTAACAAGCCGGATTAGTTAGTTTAAAGCAGTGAACTGAGGCCGTTTGTGCAGATGCTAATCAAAAAAGAAAAAGGAAAAAATTATAAAAGACTCATGTGCCTCTGCCTCTTGTAAGTACAATATAAATAAAGAGGAGCGTGTCCCAGGGCCACATCTGTGAGCTGACCTCTAAGCCACACAAAGGTCTTTGGGACTGTGCGTTAGAAAAGGAGGAAAGAAGGTTTGTATGAGGCTAGTGGCAGGCAACAGTGGCTCTGAAAGGGCAGCTATCAGACAACTGCTGAAGCTGTTTCTTTCTTGGAAGTTGTTCTTTATTTGTCTCCTGTGAGACCTTTTTTTTCCACAGACACTTCCTAGCTCCTAGCACAAAGTTTGGCACACAGCAGGGTACATATAAAATATTTCATAAATGGAAAGATGATGCTTACAGAAATATTTAAGGAAAGATTACGAAGTGTCAAAATATCAAAAACAAACCCTGCGCATGTGTGACTGTCCTCATTTTCCTCTCCACATCAAGAATAAAAATAAAATTTCATTAAGCACAATAGTCAGCACTTTAGAAAGATGCCCTGTGTCTTCAGAAATCAATAGTCAGATTGATTATTAACATTCAAACATGACTGGTACTTTGAAAAACACACACACAAAAGAAAGCTACTCAGCTGATGATCCAAGTATAGAACACTGTAGAAAAGTTAAATCCATTTTAAAAACTTTTTTTTTTTCATTTCATCAGCTTCTCTGAGAGGTCACTTCTTTCTACACCACATCTAGGAAACTGACTCATGAGGGAAGGAATGTTTTGTTTCCTTTGAAACATTCTGAGGACAACATAATATGCACTCTTCTACTTACTGAGTCTGAGATAATAATCAGCATGAGAGAAAAGCAAATTTCTAGAGAGAACACTAGTTGTCATACACATGCACACACACACACACACACACACACACACACACACACACACACACACCGTTTCTACTGGCTTCCTAAATTTTAAATGCTTTCTAGTACATGTTGTTGTTTTAAGAATTTTCTAAGCCAAATGTTTTGCTGGAACACTAACCTCCTAAGAAGATCAGGATGTCCTATGGAGATAATTGAGTTAGAAGACATTCAACTGTCCTAGAAGTTTGAGAAGGCTAAATTTGAGAATGGGAAGGATTCTTAAAAAGCAAAATATAAAAGCCTCTTCTCTGAGCAACATTCATCTTTAATACACATAACAAAAGATATTTTTGTACAAGAAATTCATAATCAACCTCAAAAAGATACAGATAGAGCTTCAAAATAGTCCATCTACAATTTATACAGACATCAAAGTAAAAGATTAGCTTCTTCATATATATTCAGCCCACATTACCTCTAAGCCACAGGGATTTTTTTGGTTTATGGTCAATGATTGTCTCATCCCTCATATCCCTGTCACCTAGAGCTGAGGAATAGGATTTTTTGAACATGGTGTTGCTGCTTCTAATAAGTTTTAGAATAAAAATGGCTTCATACTACACCTACTTCACTGTGGTGTTCAAAGCCCATGAAAGACATCAGACCTGTTCTTTCAAAAGAGTTCCCTTATTTCCCACCTTTTCTAGAACAGATCTGCAAGAACTTAACTGTAATTCTTTGTTATAATTGAGTTCACCTAGCCTGAGAGGAATATACTACACATGACAAACTTGCAAGGTGTTGGGGGCCTGCAAAATTGAGTTAGTCATTTCTGAAATGATAGCAACTGAAGTAAAGAAACAAATGCATGAGGTTGTACAAATAATCCCTCAGGTAAAAAAAAGTCAACATTCATAAAGGAATTGCTCAGCAAATCTTGAATAGAGAAAGATTAAAAAAAGATGATGACAGGAAGAGGGTGGAAACTGTGGATGATCAATACAGAAAAGACATAGAATGCATGAAACACATTCACATAGCTCTGCAGAAAATAAAAAATTCAACTGAAAACCGGCAAAATCTCTTGAACAAAATTGAAGACAGAGTTGAAGACCTTGAACACAGGATCATGGCTAGATATCATGAAAGGAAAGATCTCTTGAAAATAACAAAAGAACAGGAAATAACAATTGAGTAGCTGCAAGATGACACAAAGAAAAATGATATAAGAATAATTGGTGTCAATGAAAAAGCAGGAGTCAACACAAATGACATAAAAAATTATTTGCAGAAGTAAAAGCAGAAAATTTCCCAAGCATGGGAAATGAATCTGACATACCATGGGCAATGAAGCTGACATACAAATAAGTAAGGAACATAGAACTCCAATTAGCCAAAACCAAAATAAATCTATACAAAGACATATAATAAGCACAATCTCAGAAATTCAGCACAAGAACAGAATATTAAAGATATTAGAGAAAATAGCTGAACTATAGTTCAGCAGCATAAGCACCTGCCTGGCAAGCACAAGGTCCTGAGTTCAATTTCCAATACCAAAAAAAAAAAAAAAGATCACGTGTAAAGGAAAGCCCATCAGAATCACAGCACATTTCTCAACACAAACCCTCAAATCAAAAAAGAGCTTGGAGTAAAGTATGTAAGTCCTGAAAGATGACAACTTCCAACCCAGATTGATGTAATGAGATATTTCCATGATAAAAAAGAAGTGAAGAAATTCATGACCACCAAACCAATACTACAAAGGGTACTGAAAGATGTTCTAGACAGAGATAAAAATGACCACATTTCCAAGAACAACAACAGAAACAAACCACCAAAGAGGGCAAGCAATTAAACAGAAGGGGAAAGTAGGGAACCAACAACAGAAAAGCGTCATGACAAAGATAAGCCCATATATATCATTATAACCATCAATGTGAATGGCCTCAATTCACCAATGAAAAGAAACAGACCAGCAGAATGGATGAAGAAATAAAACACAACAATATGCTGTATACAAGAAACATGTTTAACTCAAAAAAATTCATAGACTAAAAGTCAATGGTTGGAAAATATTCCTTTCAAAAGGAACCCAGAAAAAAGCAGGGGTTGCTATTGTTTGCAGACAATATGAACTTCAAACCAAGAATGACCAAAAGAGATAAAGACAGTCACTACATACTTGTCGGGGGAAAACTTCAAGAGGAGGAGATAACAATCATAAATATGTATGTACCACATACAGGGCCAGCCAACTATAAAAGACAAATATTAATAGATATGAAAAATCAAATGAGCAATAACACAATTGTAATGAGGGACTTTAATACCATACTGTCACAAATAGATAGATCAACCAGATAAAAAATTATCAAAGAAATATCACAACCGAAACAAATCTGTGAACAAATGGACATACTTGATGTTTAAAGAATGTTCCACCCAAAATCATCAGAATACACATTCTTTTCAGCTGAACATAGGATGTGCTCTAGAATAGACCATGTGCTAGCACACATAACATGCTTAAGTAAATGCAAAAGAATTGAAATTATCCCATGCACATTATCTGACCACAGTGCAATGAAGTTGGAAATTAATGAAAAAATAAACCACAAAAAATGAATGAATACATGGAAACTAAGTAATACCTTCCTGAATAACTAATGTGTCACAGATTAAATTAAGGAAGAAATTAAACATTATCTATAATTAAGTGAAAATGCAAATGCAACATACCAGAACCTATGGAACATAATGAAAGCAATCCTAAAAGGGAAATTTATAGCAGTGAATTCTCACATCAGGAAAACAGAATGAGCAAAAATAAACAACCTCAGATTACACCTCAAGCTTCCAGAAAAAGAAGAGCAAGCCAAGCTCAAAGCCCACAAAAGGAAGAAAATCGTAAAGATCACAGCAGAAATTAACACTATACAGACTAAGAAAATAATAGTTAATGAGTTGAAGAGTTGGTTCTTTGAAAGAGTAAATAAAGTTTATAATCCCTTAACCAATCTTATCCAAAAGCAGGAAAGAAAAGACACAAATTTATACAATGCAGAATGAAAACAAGTGAAATCATTACAGATAATGTAGGAATTCAGAAGATCATCAATACCAACTTTGAAAATCTTTACTCTCTTAGGATATAAAACACAGAACAAGTGGACAGATTCCTAGATATGTACAAATTACTAAAGCCAAATCAAGAAGATATAAAAACTCTGAATAACCCAATATCAGTCAATGAAATTGAAAATGTAATTTAAAACTTAACAAAGAAAAGCCCAGGTTCTAATAAATTTACTAACGAATTCTAAACGAAATTTAGAGAAGATTTAATGCCAATATTCCTCACACTCTTTAATGAAATTGAATGGGAAACAATATTCCCAAACTCATTCCTAAAGGTAAGTATTACCCAGAGAAAGACCTAACCAGTAAGAGAACTAAAAGCCAATCTCTCTAGTGAACATTGATGCAAAAATTCTCAATAAGGTACTAGAAAACAAAATGCAGCAAATCATCATGAAGATTATACAACATGACCAAGAGAGATTCATAACAGGAATTCAGGGATGGTTCAACATACCCAAATCAATAAATGTAATACACTATATCAACAGAGCCAGAGACAAAAATCACATGATCATCTCAATAGATGCAGGAAAAACTTTTGATAAAGTCTAACACTTATTCATGGTACAATCACTACAGAAAATTGGGTTAGATGTTCCTTATCTCAATCTGATAAAAGCCATCTCTGACAAACCAACAGCCAACATCACATTAAACATCACTCTAAAATCAGGAATAAGACAAGGATGTCCATTATCACCACTCCTATTCAATATAGTTTTGAAAACACTAGCCAGAGCAATTAAATAAGAGAGAGAAATAAAAGTAATAATTATAGGAAAGAAATAATTTAAATTATCATTATTTACAGATGACATGATACTCTACATAGAAGGCCCTAAAACTCCACCAAAATACTTCTAGCTTTAATAACAAAATTCAGTAGCTTAGCTGGATACAAAGTCAGCATTCAAAAATCAATAACATTCCTGTACACAGACAGCAAACTCACTGAGAAAGAAAATAGGTAAACTATACTCTTCACAATAGTATTCTCCAAAAATGAAATATTTAGGAATCAATCTAATAAAGGGAATAAAGGATCTATATACTGAAAATCACAGTTCTCTGAAAAAGGAGATGAAAGATTTCAGAAAGTGGAACAACATCCCTTGCTCATGGATAAGAAAAAACAACACTGTGAAAATGACTGTAATCCCAAAACTATTATACAGATTTAACATAATCTTGATCAAAATATCATTAACATATCTCACAGAACTAGAAAAACATTCCTAAAATTCATCTGGAACCAGAAGAGACCTAGAATAGAAAAGGCAATCCTAGACAATAAAGGCAAGGCAGGAGGCAACACAATCCCTGACTTAAAACCATACTACAAAGCTACTATGATAAAATTAGCATGTACTGGCAAAAAACAGACCTGAGGACTAGTAGAACAGATTAGAAAATGCAGCCAGAACTACAAACACATTTAGCCACGTTATCTTGGACAAAGCTGCCAAACATGTTCACTGGAAGAGAGACAGCCTCTTCAATAAATGGTGCTGGAAAAACTGGCTTTCTACATGCCAAAGACTAAAACCAGACCCTTGTCTATCACCAGACACTAAAGTCAAAATGGATCAAAGATCTAAATATTAAAACAGAAACACTAAATCTGCTGGTAGGTAGAAATCTTGAAGACATAGGGGTAGGCAGAGAGGTCATGAACAAAACCCAGACAGCACAGGAAATACTTCAAAGAATCAACAACTGGGATCTCATCTGATTGAAAAGCTTTTTCACAGCAAAAGAAATCACCAACAAAATGAAAAGAAAACTCAAACAATGAGGAAAAATTTTAGCCAACTATCCTTCAAAGGACTTCTATCTGCAACATACAATAAACTGACAAAAATCAGTCCCCCTAAATGCAAAGACCAAATCCAAAAATGGGCATTAAAGATGAATACCTACTTCTCAGATGAAGAAATAAAAATGGCAAATAAATATATGAAAAAATGTTCACAACATCACTGATCACTTGATATATGCAAATTAAAACAACACTGAGATTCCATCTCATTCCAGAAAAAGGACTGTTATCAAGAAATCAACCAATAACAAATGCTGGAGGGGTTGTGGGGAAAAAGGACCCTTCTCCACTGATGGCAGGAGTGTAAACTAGTATAACCACTGTGGAAATCACTGTGGAAATTCCTCCAAAAACTGGAATTGGAGGTCCCATTTGACCTAGCTATTCCCCTTTTCAGTATCTTCCCAGAAGAAGTAAAAACGTCATACCACAGTGATATATGTGCACCTATGTTTATAGCACCACAATTTGTAATAGGTAAATCCTGGAAATAACCCAAATGCCCATCAACTGAGGAATGGATAAAAATGATGTGGTATTTTTATACAATGGAGTACTACTCAGCCATAAAAAAGATAAATTTGAGGCTTCTTTGGTAAATGGATACAACTGGAGAGAATACTCACAAGTGAAATAGAACTCACATGTTTAAACATCAGATTGCTCCCTGGTGTGAGAAACTAAAAGAGTAAATAAAGTCTAAAATGTACAATAGAAATTGTAAAAAGGGAAGAAATTGTTCAAAATGAAAAAGAAAGTAGAATTCATGAAAGAGGAAAGGACAGTAGGGGAAAAAATGCAAGTCAGTTATACTATCAGTATGTTGTAGTTCATTAAATAGGAAAGTTTGTGCTACTATCAATTGGAGAAATTTTTATACCTGTATCTTGAACCCTGAGCAACTACTTCAAAGATAACAACATATAGTGTATTATCTATTGTTATTCTCCTATTATTTTGTTATGAAATTTTGTTTTACCTTTTTTCCATAAAATAAAAAAAAAAAGAATCAGTACTATCTTGCCCTCAAAGAGTTTACAGTCAAGTTGCAGTGGTTAAGAGAAGATTACGAACGGTTTTGCTGTGAAGCCAGACAAGACAACAACATAAAGCGAGTATGCCCCAAGCATTTTGCAGAATCAAAGACGAGCTGACAATATCCTCTAGGAAAGATGAACTCTGAAAGGTTATGTGTAAGACATCACAACCCTGAGCATGTGTTGACATTCCAAGTGTAAGAAATGACATAAACACCAGGGCAGGAAAGTGTTCACACCAACTTGGGCATAGCAAAGAGACTTGTTTGACTGAGAAGAGAAAAGTAGAGAGAAAAGTTGCTGGAGTCCTAGAAGAGGAAACGGTACTTAAACCCTTGAGCACTTGAGGACCACTGACCATTATCAAGCAAAGAAGCTTCTTAACTGGAAATTGTATTTTTACTAAGCTCCCCAAACACTCTGTTTTGTGAGGTCCCCAAGGATGCCCCAGGCAAGTGACAGTCCTAAGGTTGCATCACCAACAGGAAATCCCCGATAGGGGTGCAATTTGCATGAAGCACCCCTTTGCCTTCTGAAAGTGTGACCCTTTAAGAGTCAAAACAGCAAGTTGTAAAACCTGTCCTTTTCTGTATGTTTTTGGGAAATAAATAAACCTTTCTATTTCAATATTTGGCATAGTGACAAGACCTAAGAGGAACTAGAGAGATAATTAATAAGGGCAGGAGGGGAAAGTGCAATTAAAAATGGCAAAGACTACTCTGTAAATAAGTGTTTCATACCGAGACAGATTATTACTGTGCTCTCCAGCTTCAAACTGAAATCAAATCACTCTGAATGGGTAATTTGAACTTTTCAGTGGGGAGGAGGGAGAGCCATCATGGCTCCTAGACTCTAAATTATAGGAGAAGCAAAATTTTGTCCTGGTCATCATAATTTTCAATCTGTTCCATTTTTAGTGCTGGCCTCAGTTTCCCTAACTAGAAGTTAGATTAGGGTGCTTCAAGGGTATTGTTTACTAGGGAACTTCAAAACAAGACAAAACACCGAAAAAGCCTCCTAGGAAACAACAAAGGAAAATTCCTTTTACCTGAGTAAGGGCCTTAGTGGAGCAAAAAAGAAAGACCAAACCACACCAGGCCTAGAGATTCTAGAGCCCCAGGCCCCTTTCACAGAGTCCACTTAAAAGTGCTGAGGTTTCCCACCAAGAAAGCAGTCCATACAATTCACACTCATGGAAGAACTTTTGGCTTCTGCCTTTTTCAGTGGAGTGATTCAAAACTGAATCATTTCCTGTAATTTAATTTCATCACCGAATATGAAGTATAGAAAGATTTGGTCACAGGGACATGAATCTATCTCCAGAAAGCAATCACAATCACTGCACTGCCATAAGTGAAGATTTAATTGGACACAGTGGGTTTTGTTACTGTTGCAACATGGAAATAAGTTATTTTAGAAATGGCCAAAGACCACTGCCAGCTCAGTGGCATAATGATCAGAGAAGAGTTTAATTCCAGTTATTTCTTGATCTAGAATTGCTCACATCAATTTCACATAGTTGTGAATAGCACCCTTATTTTATAATCACATTATTATTATCACTGTATCCTATTTTTCTGGTAATGTTGAGAGGCACAATAACCTGAGAGGAGTACTATAAACTGCCTAAGATCTATTTAAGTTAAGGTGATCCAGTAGAATAAAAATGGGACCTGATCATTCCTGCTCAAATACATGATTCACCTGTATTAAACCCAATGTCAGCAAATAATACCCCTACTCCAAACCTAGTGCTTGACTGTGTTTATAAATAAAGCTTTATTGGAACACAGTTACACTCATTCTTTAATGTATTATCATCATAATACAAAATATCTGCTTTTCAATAAAATGACAGAGTTCAGTAGTAGTTAAAGGTGGAGATCATGTGGCCTGTAGAGTTTAAAATGTTACTCTCTGGTTCTTAATCTTATCAACCACTTCATGAAATTATCATTTTACTTAACACTATTGTCCCTTTCATTTGCAGAAAACATGTAGCATTTGTACTAACACATAGCATTCAATCCACCTTCATTGTACATAAAGGAGATAATCACAATGTCCAGAGACACCTCCACCCAGTTTCACTTCACAGGAGATTCAGAATTGGCACTGGGTGTATCACAGGAACATCAGAGTGAGGCTATCTATCTATCACCTTATGTGCAGAGTGAGAGCCAGTTCCTGACTGTCACCAAGAATGAGAGACCTTCTGCTTGACCCACGGACTGGGATGGCTCATTAGGACATGACAGTGACACTGTTAAACCTGGAAATTGCTTATTAAAACAGTGTATGTGCAATATATGTATAACTGTACACATTCTCATCTGTCTGGAGTGCAAAGCTATAAATGGATAAACATCAAAGTTGAAAATTAACCTGAGGGACTCTTGGACACTGCAATAGCAGACAATATGTTAGAAATAATTTAAACCTAGACTCATACCTGAGTTGAAACCCATAATCTATGTATCATCAGGCAAATTTCTTACACTCCTTAAGCTTCAACTGCAAAGCAGAAATACTAATAGATACTTTGAAGGACTGTTTTAGGGTTAAGTAAGGTAATTTCTGAGTAGTATCTGGAACAGTGCAGTAGATGCTCAAGAAGTGGTAATGATCATTACTGTGCTGTGTTTGGCTTCATTTGAGAAGGCAAGAGAGGTCTTCACTAAGAAAGACTAATTTAAATGTCCTTAATAAACACAGATAAAACTTCTTAAATGATCTAATTTTTTATTCAATTTGCTTTTCATATTGTGTTTTTAAAACACTGCAGCTTGTATTTTTATATCATTTCTATTCCCAAAGCTTTTTCAAACAAACTGAACATCTCTGTGAGGCAAGCATGGTATAAGGGCCTGGAACTTGCCCATTTCACAGAAAGTAAAGTTATATCTAGAGTCTTGCAGTTACTACATTAGGCGAAACCTCTGCCTCTAAGACCTCATTGTACAGAGCACTCAATGATGCCCTAAACTTTATGTAATGGTATTTTGGAGGTTAACCCTAACAACCCAAGGAAGCAGAGGGTCCCAATCAGAAAGCTACTATAGAAAGAATGAAAGAAAGGGCCAAAGATCTGGAGGAAAAGAGCAAGACACTCAAGAAAGCAAACATGGAACAGAAGGATGATGCTTCAGAGTGCAGGCAAAGGCAGTGTGTCTTTAAAAGGGACCATCTCCACACTTCTATATTGCTTACTATCCGAGGCTAAGCCAGAGGGATGTACACAGTGAGATCTTTGTCTCATTTCAGGAAGGATACAGGATAAAGATTCTGTGCCAGTAATCTTCCTTGGATTAATGGTTTCTCTTTTATCTGCAGTATTTCTGCTCAGACGTCTTTTCTCTGAATGAGTCAGAGGAATGCAAATGCCGGGTGCAGTCCGCCTGAAATATTTAAATCCAGTTTTGCAATGTTTTTCAGGTTTGGAGGGGGAAAGCTACACACACACACGCACACACACACACACACGCACGCACACGCACGCACTGAAGAAATGGCCAATGAGCGTTACAGATACATCAGCCAGCAGTACGAAAACGTGGTATTTCAATTTGACAACCACCTCATTTTTCTTTTTCCATTTCTTTGTTTTTCCAGATCAACATTTAGATGCTTGGTATGAATTGAAAGAATCTGCAACATTCCTTTGTGAGACAGAATCTCATCAAGAATGTATCTGACTACAGTGGGAAACAAATTTCATTTTGATTCCCAAATGACAAACTTTCATGATGTAGTGAGCACCTCCCTCAAGAAAGCATTCTCTCCACCCTGCTCGAGAGAAGGTGAGACAAGTTGGGCAGTCGGCGTGATCTGTGTTTAGTTTCCTGCTTCTGCCTTTTATGGATCTACTCTGCACCCTTTATTCTCATGTTCAGTCATAGACTTGCAGGCAGTGCCTCACTGTTGTGGCTCAGAGGGCTTCCTCTATAAGGAATCCTGAATGGCATTAATATTCAAATCCTCTAGCTAGTTCTGCAGTGGCCTGATGGAGCTTGCACAGAGCTCCTGTGCTGCAAAGGAACAAATCTTGGGAAATACAGCTGAGTAAATTGGGATTTAGCTTCCATCCCCATGTGCAGTACTTAACATGAAACCCTTATAATGAAAGGTCTCTTCCAAAGGCTTTTATTGCTGCAAGAAAGAGTCCCGACAATGTGAGCCCAAGGACAGAAGGAGGCTTTCTTACTTTCCTTTCCACATCATGTGAAAGAATAATCTCATGCCTTCAGGACAAAAGCTTCTTTAGACAACAAAGTGAAATGCTTTCAACGTCCATGAGCATCTCCCAACATCAATGAGATTGTTGTTCACAGATGAAAAAGGGGGAAAAAATGTTGAGCATGAACAATTGGTCAATGCGACATTACCCTCAAAAACCAGAAAGCCAGAATTTGAAATGTGAGACATCTCTCACTCCTATTAAATTAGGATTGATGAGTTCTCAGGGATGTTCGGCATCCTTTGACTTTGTTTAAGTAATTTATAACCCTTCTTCCTGCTATGGTTTCTGAATTTTTCCAAGCACACACCTAAATGAAGGCTGGGGCAGGCTTAGCACCAGAGCATGAAATCATGCTTCTTTCTCCTAAAGAGAAAATTGGTTCTGGAAAATCTGTTTAGCATTCGCTCACACCTAGGATGGTCCAGTACTGTGCTGGATACCAGAGCATAGAGATGAGTAAGACACAGTCCTTGGTCTCAGAAAGCTAATGTTTAGTAGAGGGGAGAAATAAAAACAATACCTAAAATACAATGTAGCAAGTACAAATGCGCAAACATGCAAACTAAGAGATCATTGCAAAGGAGAGACCACCCAGGAGCTCTGATACCAATTTAAAAAATAGCCATTTGAGCTGAGCCTTAAACAGATTAACCACTGGAGAAACAGGCAAAGAAGGAAAAAGACAGAGGACCTAAATTGAAGAATCTCTAGACGATGAACTAAAATTACTTTAAAATACAGCTACCTCTAAGAGCACAAAAATATGTTGGCTTTTCCAGGTCATATTTGTTGGCTTTCTATTACCCATAGTCTCTATCGCTCAAGAATTAATTTATGTCACACGGGGCTTTCTCATGGGGTTAAATGTACAAACACTTAGACTTCAGTCTCTCTGTGTGAGATTTTAGTGGTCCTGTCCTCTGCCTGGCAGTCATTTCTCCAACTCATTTCCTTTCCAGAAAACCACTCAAAGAATAACATTCTCCATGTTTTTGGAAGCTGCAGTCATTGAATACAGGTCCTTCTTGGATGGACTCCATTCAGTGGAGTCCAGTGGAGTTCTATAGTCGTCTAAGTGGGAAAGCTGAAGCAAAGCAGTGAACCCAGGCCACAGAGGGGAAGGTGTGTCCAGCCCTAGCATACAAACAAGGCTGCGAAATAACTACCGCTTACATTTTCTTCAAAGGAATCTGTTGTCTTCTGCGTGTTCTCTAGAACTGTAGAATCCCAATTCGAGTGGTACAAGTTACCCACTGAGAGCTCTGAGGGAATTAAAATGTGCACCAAAGTGTCTTTGCTCTTTCACACCAGAATTTAAACAATCAGCTGCACACAATGAAAAAATGTAATCACATCCGTAAACACATTCAGGTCCACCCAATTCATGTTCTTTGGCTAGAATCACATGTTACCAGGAAGGGTGTTAGGATGCTCATTTAAATGAGATGGAGACTCATTTACTCCTACTGAAGCTCTGCCATCCCACAGAGTAAAAAATGACTTGAGTCCTTTCATGTCTCAGATAAGATAATTCTGGCAAAGTTGGTGCTGACAGCTTTAAAAAGCAATGATGGATGAGCCTGCCCCTGTTGTTGTCATTTTAATTGGCATTATGTGCAACAAAAATGCATTTCCTTCCTCAGCACACTTATCTTTCAAATTTGTAACACCGGAACAGGGTCCATGTCACTTATGAGTGTTTATATAGAAGGACAGGCAGCATGTGCATGAACACAGAGGCAGAGAGGAGAAGGTGGGCGGGAAAAGACAGGAAGAGAAAAGACAAAGGAAAGGACAGGGAAGCAGGAAGAAACAAAGGGAGGAAGGGAGGGAGAGAGAAACAGGCAATAGGATCACAGAGAGGAAGAGTTATTTTGAATGCTTGGTAGTTATTTTGGGTGATTCTTCCTGAATATCAAGCAGAGTGCGTTAGCAATCTCATCGAAAAGACTAGTTTTTATACCAGATCAAGAAACCTGCAATGTTTCCAAGATCCACTCAGAGTTTTCAGGCAAGACAGCCCAGAATTTCTTGTTAAAAGCTTAAGGGCTCAATTTATGCTAAGTATTCAAGGAAATGTCTCCTCCGAACAGGATATCATTTTTCATATTAAAGAAGCAAACTGATCTTGGAGCATAAATGTTATTATTCACAGTCACAAAGCAAAGTGGCATTTTCTTTCTCTTCCTTCATAGAGAAGGAGGGAGGCTCCCCCTTCTTTGGAGCCAGAAGAGGACCAAGGAATTTTATTCACAAACCTGAAGAAAATCACTTCTTTTTCTCAGCCCCCGTAGGTGAGTCCACAAACCTCCTCCAAGGCACTGAGTGCTTTGATGGGTCAGTGTACAGAATGCGCATGTTGCTTTTAAACATATGTTTTGGAGAAGAATCAAAGTTAATTTCAGCGTGTGAAAAGCTAGAAGATTCCATTTAGTGATTGTGACTTCACTTCAAAGTGATAAGGCTGCTGGATACAGGTTCTCAGCACTGAATGTCCAAATGGGAATTTATGATGTAGAACTTCAGTTTTATCAACCACTGATGTCAACATACATACAAAAAAGAAAAAATTTCCCCTAGTAGAAATTTTAGAGTAACCCAGCGAACCAGCTATGCTCTTTATCTCATTTGCCCTAGAGTTTCTCTTGAAAACATGTTTCATGGGGGGGGGGGGGGTAGACAGGAGATTGGGATAAACGTTTATGGTTTTTATATTGACACATCAGAAAGAAGGCATATTACATCAACCCACATTATTTCTTCTGCTAATGATCACAGCAAAGTCCCAGAAGCAGGGGACACAAGATGAGATTACAGCTCTTTCTCTGAGTTGTCCATATAACATCTTTATCCAGTACACAGAGGTCTCCCCCATTCCTAGAGAACAACCCCAACTGTAAGATTTAAGAGGATCTGGTCATTGATACTTAATGGTTATAGTCACTTGCTACACACAGTAAATTCATAAAGCCATATACTGCTCCTATGTCTAAAGAAAAACTAATATGTATTACTGAGTCCTACCAAAGTGGAATACACTGTCTGTGTTTATTATAAAACATCACTGGGGACTGGGGATGTAGCTCAGTGGTAGAGCACTTGCTCAGCATGCACAAAGCTGTGGGTTTAATCCCTAGCACCATAAAACAAAAGCAATATTTGATGTTTCCACCTATAAAATCAGGTGACTGTTGTTTAATGATACATGATTTTTAAATAAGTTTTTATTTTAATGTAATACAAGTAGAAGAAAATACAAAAACACTCACGTCTATGCAAAATAAAAGAAAATTTCATGACAAAATTAACAGAGAATAGCAAGTTATATACCGCATATCCTGATCTTAAAGAAAAGCCAAAATGTTACTTAGAGTTCCAGTACTAGACAAAAAAAAATTCTCTTTTACAAAGAAGAAAACAAAAGGACAAAACTTTCTTTTCAATGAGAAAAAAGAATCTAGCAATATAAATTAAAGCAATGATTTTTATAAGACAAAATTTACATTACTCAGAATGTACAGAGTTACCTGGGTCCACCAGTTTCATTAAAAAGCATCAGGATTCATGATAGGGTTATCACATTTCAGGCAGAGTAATAATACCCTTCTCTGTTTCACGTCCAGGAAAAGGAAAACGAAGCTATGTAGGGTGATACCAGAGTCCTTTGTTTTCTTTGGCCACAATTTCTTCAGAAGGTATTGTTTGCCATGTGTTCAAACACAAGTTTTCATGATCAGTGGGAGAAAATACAGGCAGAGTAGTGAAGTGAAATAAAGCTAAATTTTGCTTCGGGCTTTTATATTGCACTCATTACATCTTTTACTTTTCGTAGATATTGTATGAGGTCGATATTCATTCTTATACACATTTCACCCACGATGAAACTCAAAGACTGACCCACGGTGTCATGTTGGTGCACCTGGGAACAAACTCAAACTCTCCTAGCTGATTCCAAAGAACTGTGACCCAGAAGGCTTCATAGAAATGCTTTTCAAAACTTTTCCAGTGGTTGGGGATCGTCAAATGTTCAATTTGAATTATTTTCCTCAAAATGTGTTTTATTTTTCCATTCCCCAAAATACATTTTAAAACTACAATGAAAATATTAAGATACATTCAAGTTGTCTGCAGTCCATGTTAAGCTTTTGGAGATTCCCAGAATATTTGTTTTCTCATTGACTAATTAAGGTATTACTTCCATCAATATCATATATTGCATTTTGCATAGAATCTGTATAGCTTTGAAAAAGAGTTTTAGAAACAATCACTTTAGGACCTACATTATCAATGGGGACAGTGTAACTGCCACATGAGTGAAATTTGGATGTTATAACGTTTTGCTCTTCTCCCCACAAAAGTCATAGTATATAATCAGGTATCCAGGTGTTTCTGTAGTATTAAAACTTCATGAAAGGAAGATTGAAAGAAAGATGTTTTAAAAGGCTTTTTATGGAGAGAGATCACTTTTAAAAGCTGTGAAACACAGCTCTGGAGTATTAAGAATTTCAAAGAATTTGAAACAGAGAAGCAAGACACACTGGTCCCTATTCAGCGTGAGCTGCCCACTGTCTGAACTGTCGCCCTGTGGGGAGCTCTCATTGGACTCCATCCTCACTGAGTAAGCCTGATTTGTTTGCTAGCTTAAGTTTCTATTTGTAAAACATGTTAACTTGCTCCTATCCCTTTGTTGCTGAGACTCAACAGTCTGAGATGACCTCCTCATTTCAAAGAGAAAAAATTCAGAACCAGAGAAGCAAAGGGTCTGAGGACATAGCAATATTTGTGGCGGTCAAAACCCAAATCAAGAACAGCACCCTCCATTCAGTGGGTACTCGAAAAGGGTGGGTCAAATGAATGATTTAATAAAGATCTGCCTGTATAGTTTAGTCTACACAATGTCTCCAAAATCTCATATGTTCAGAAGTGAAGTTTTGGAAGGTGACTGGATCACAGGGGCTCTGTGGGCATCAGGGGACTGATGAGTCTGTGGTTGAATGTGCTGTTAGGAGATGGGGCCTGGGTGGAAGAGATGGGTCACAGGAGGCATGTCCGCCATCTGCTTCCTCGCTATCTCTATGTCCTTCCTGCTGTGGGTTGAGCTGTTTCTTCCACCATGCCTTTCTACCATGTTGTTCCTGCCTTGGAGCCAGCCCACCATGGACAAAACCCTCTGAAACTGTGAGCCAAAATAAACTTCTCCTCCTTTAAGTTACATCTGGTGTTCCATCCAAGAGACAAAAAAAAAAAAAGCTAACTAATATAAAGATTTAACTGGTACATTCAAGTTGTTACATTACATATTTACCTTTTGGAGATTGCCAAGAGATTAACTTGTTTTCTCTTTGGCTAAGGTACCACTTTTGTCAATATCACATATTGCATTTTGCGTAGGGTTTATATCATTTTGAAAAAAGTTTTAGAATCCACTTCTGTAAGATATTCAGTCCCAATGGGAGCAATGTAACTACATAAACTTCTCCAGCAGCTAGAGACCCCACAGCCCCGAGCTAAAAAGGAGGGGTGTCTGGAGACAATGCAAGTGAGTTCTTCCTCTCAAGAACCCAACCACAATCTTTTCTTTGGTTTTTTATTTTGCTTTCTGTAAAGCTCTTACAGTACTCCTAGCATAGTACCATCTGCTGAAGCCGGATGAACAGGTAGCTTTAAAATGATGATAGCTCTGGGAAATGATAATCACTAGGTCATAGAAAGCTGCACTGCAGTGTATAAATAAGATAAGTAAAAGTGCTGAGGACTGCATGTTTGCTTTAATAAAATGTGTTTTCCCTTTTTGTAGAGAATGCCTTTCTCAAATGCCTGGGGAGAGAAGCTAAACTATAGAACAGAAACAAACAGACAGTTCCAGAATCTGGCAATGAGGGTGGGATCAGAGGGGAGGGGAATGAAATATTACTTACTGAGACACAAAAGGAAAAGGCTTGGACCAGAGCCTTTGCATGGAATTGCTGAAGCAATGGAATGAGATCAGAACTTCCAGGTCTAATTCCACAGCTGCCCTTGCCAGCGGCAATATGCTGCAGCAAGAAGAGCAAGAACTTGGGGTGTGGCATGGCACAGCTCAATACTGTGTGACTCTGGGAAACTCAGTCTTTCTGAATCTTGATTTGCTTACATGCAAAAAGGGAGTGATAACACACAAGGATATTGTAAGATTTACACTAAAGCAGGTATGTAAAGCATCAAGCATTAAACCTGCCTTTGGTGTTTGATAAATGAAAGAAATGATCCAGCGATAAGGATGCAGACAGACAAGATGAAGGTGGTGATGATGGTAACAACCCGCAGACCTTCTCTAGACAGTGAGGACATGTACACACTGAACACTGAACATCTTCAGAAGCTTAACAGTTGCCACACGGTGGGAGATATGCCACAGGAAAGTGGAACTCGTCAAGCAAGAATTCCTTCTGCAAAGTATTTCAGGGAGTATGAACTAGGTTTAAAACTATGAGCAGCTTCTGAGTCTTTGCAAAGTTAGCTTCTTTGTCTTTCTGCAAGCACAAAATATTTTCACTGCATTTTCTCATTTTATTCCCATATCAGTAATGTGAGCTTCATGGAAAGTACTAGATGTCCATTAAATAGATGAGAAAGTGTGAGATTTTAAAAGGCTTAATTCATTTAATTACTAGCCCATCATTACTCAGACAGCCTGGCTATCTGCTTCCTATTCTGACAGTACACTCTGCTGGTTACTAAAATTTATACCTGGAAATAAATGCAGAACTCACACAAGTCTGGTGCAGGTGTAGATATATGCACTCAGCATCCCTAATATGTGGTCATCCATCTTCCACCTGATCACTTCTATTGGATGCAATAAGACATTCACCTTAGTCATCTTCCTACTCTGTTCCTTCCACTCCCGTCCAAAGAAAACTACCCAGAAAGACTAAGGAAAGAATCCTTCCCCTTGGAAACTATTAAAGTGAGATGCCTATCAAACCAATACATAAATTCCATCATCTGATGATTGTACAATTGCCAAGGAAACAAGACTAAGATATCTCTAAAGGGCCTTACTGTACCACAGTGAACAGAGTAAAGTGAACATTGTTCTACAAGAAGTCATCTCAAAGTCAACCTGAAGCACAGGAATGATGGCTCTCCTTCGTCATAACAGTCCTATAAGGAAGATGTGGCTAAGTGAGCACTTTCTTCAGCTGGGGAATCAGGAAGCACAAGTCAGGCACCATATGGAGGATCCCAAAAGCTACTTATTTGGAAAGTAGGTCTTAAGGCACAATTTCCTTATTCCAGTGCCACCTTCTTTGCACTGTACCACATTACTGCTTCTGTCCATGACAAATCTGTGGCAAGCAATAGAAAATCCAAATTTTCTTAAGCAAAAAAAAAAAAAAACACATACTGAATTTTTTGTGGGTTTCAGGGGGAGACTTGCTTTGTTTTTTGTTTGTTTACATGCGAAATAATTCAAAGATAAGTCTAGTTTTGGACTCCAAGTTAAAGTCTATGCAGCCCAGTCTTCAGCTCCTCATCGCAACCACCTAGCGGCTACAGGTTCTTCCTCCATTGTGAAGGACAGATACAATGTTGCCCAAATATTTGGAAGATTCCTACCTCCACTGATTTCTTTCTTTTTTGGATATGTTATTACTTTATTTCATTTTGTTATAAAAGAGCATCATAAGAATAAACATATTTGGTCCTTACACATTAGCAAGAATGGATATCCAGATAAGCATTTGATGTAGAAGTCCACAAAATTTTTAAAAATTATTTAAACAATTTAATAAAATTTGATTTAAAAAACTAGATTAAAAAAATTAAGACTGTGTTAGTCACTTTCCTGTCACTGGAACCAAATTCTAAACTACACTTGTGATTTAGAAGAAAGGCTGATTTTTGCTCACAGTTTAGTGGGTTCAGCCCATGGTCAGCTGGCTCTTAAATACCCTTTCATTTAGGGATAGTTTCATGCCTCAGATCCTCACAGATCACCTTCCATGGGAAAGAGAGCATTTATGCATTCCCATTAATGATGGTGAGCTTCTCTCTGATTGGACTAGCTGGAATCATGCACCAATTTCTAAACCAATTATAATAGCCCAAAAGAGAGAATACTTTGATGATCGAATCGGAGCCCACCACCGGATCCCAAGTGAGGCCAATCCCAGTCGGTCTACATGAATGATTGGTGGAGAGATAATTTCTCAATGGAAATCCAAGGAGCTACCATTAGAAAGGAGAGGTCCAGAGAACTGGGCAGAGATCCCACAATGACACGCAATTTCTTTTTTTATGAAGATCTTTAATTCCTATTGTGCTCCTCTTAAGATACCAGGCTAGAGGTCAACTTTCAAAAGGGAATACCCAGTGTCTCCCTGGACAGAGTTAATTGTAGGATATTTCAACCCAATAGTAGAAACAGGTTCTTTCTGCATCAGTTTGGGCTCACATAACATTATATATAGACTAAGCTTCTTAAATAACAGACATATATTTCTCATACATTTGAAGGTTAGAAAGTGCAAGATCCAGAGCTGGTACCATGTGCAGATCTAATGTGTGGCAATGGCAATCTCCTGGTTTGCAGACAGCCATCTTTTTCTTGTATCCTTCCCTAACTGTGGGAAGTAAAAAGAAAGCTTTCTCATAGCATTTTGTAAGGGCACCAATACCACTAATGAGTGCTCTACCTTCGTGGTCTAATTACTTCCCCAAGTCCCTATATCCAGCCACAGTCACAGCAGGAGTTAGAATTTCATATATGTGTTTTAGGGGAGCACAAACATTCAGCTCATGGCAGGTGCCATTATGGCTTCTGTTCCTTCATCTACTTCCTTAATTTACACTTTAACTGACACAATTGCTTTTCTATCCAGAGGAATCTGAGCCAGTTTGGTACAAGCCACAGCAGAGTGGTGAGCTCCAGTTGCTTTCTATTTCCAACATAACTAGAATCATGTTTTATACAGTAACAGGGGTGAGAGTTGTATAGTGCTTAAGGACACAGGCTCTGGAATCGACACACCTGATTTTGAATCATTAGTCACTTGTTCCCAATTGTGCAATTTTTGGACATAGTTAACCTAGTATTCCAGATTCTTTACTTATTGTAAAGTATAATTATAGTCATCTGATGATATTTTGAGATCTACATAAGTTAATACAGAGGTCACCTAACTTTTTCTATAAAGGACCAGATAGTAAATCTGTAAGGCATTGTGGGCAATACAGTCACTATGGCAACTGCCATTATAATATGAAAGCAAACATAGACCATACTTGAATAAATGGATGTGACTGTGTTCCAATAAAAGTATTTACAAAAACAAACAGCAGGATAGTTTTGTTGGCCACCAAGTAAGAGGTCAATATAGTATGTTATAAATTCATAGCAAATAACATTTAACTCTTTTTTATTCACCCATAATCCCCTATCTCAATGATCTCCACAACCACCTATTTTGACTATGCTGATTATACACGTATTATCTCACACATACATGTGATTTGTCTTGTTTTTTACTTAGTAACACAGATCAAGAAAACTCTCACTCTTCTAATTAGATTATCACTCACATACATAAATGCTCTTGTTTATATGAGTTAAAAGGTAAATACACAGCAAAAAGCTTGGTACACTGTATACATCCCAGTACTGGGGTGATACATAGCAAGTAAAGAATAATAACTATAATGAATTGCTATAAATAGTTTAGCCTGATGAATAAATATTCACTTATAGACTTTTATGCCTATCAAAATGATTTCCTTTAAGACACCCCTGAAGGGGCTGGGGATATAGCTTAGTGGAATAAGTACCTGCCTGGCAAGTGCAAGGTCCTGAGTTCAATCTCTGGTACCACAAAAAAAAAAAAAAAAAAAGAAGAAGAAACCCCTAAAATTCCTTCTCTACAAATACACTCCAGGTCTAGAAATCACAACCCAGATTTCATGGTGCTCAATCATGCTGAGATGTCTCAGGAGACACAAAACAGTGCTAATGCTGGAGTTAAAAGTTAATTCTTCCCACTGGGTTAATAATGAAGTAGAACCATTTTGAAGCAAGGGGAAAATCAGTAGTCTTGGAACTCAGAATGAATTAGGGAAGCAAGAGGCAAAATAAAGAGCTGCAGCGTAGGACTGCGCCTGCCAAGAAGCCAGCCTCTGGAAGTGGTGCGCTGGGTGGGAAAGAAGGGTGACAAGGAGGTCCATTCAGGAGCCTCGACTGATAATCAGCCGTCTCCAAGCTCAGAATTAGGTCCTTGTCTGCGAGGAGGCTTCTGAGTGCATCCAAATGAATAACACTTTTGTTTACTGGTGAGATAGAGACAGAAATGTTAAAGTTAGTAAATTATCAAATGTCTCCCTTTAGTACTTCTGCTAGCAGCCTGACTCACTCTAGCTTTTTGTTTTGTACCAAGGCTTCTAACACTTAATTCAGCACCTTTTCTCAAATTTGCACAGTAACAGAGAAATTTCATATTTCCTTCATTCATATCAGCATTCTGTTTGTAGAATGCCTGCAATCCCCTATCAATATATACTAATTAAGATGTACGTTACCCAGAATACCATCCAAAACCCTGAAAAGAACAAGGAAAAAGAAAAAAGGCAGTTGACAGGTCCTCAGCTGATCGACAGAAAATCATACTACCATCCTTTATACCTTTCAATAAAGAGGAACATAGTTGGGACCATAAATGGTTCACAATTCTGTTACTAGAAAGTAAATCATTCACTGTCACAAAGAATTTGACTTTTGTTGTGGTTTGGATCCAAAATGTCCCGCAAAGGTCTCATGTAATTAGAAGTTAGCCCTGGTTGGAAGAGACAGGTCACTGGGGTGGGGGACTTGGAAAGGTGCGTTCTTTTCCCTGACTCCTCCCTTCCCTTTCCATTTCCTGACTGCCAAGACATAAGCAGGTTTCCTCCACCAGGCCCTTCCTCCTCTGTGTAGTCTCAGCCTTGGAGCTGCCCACTACAGACTAAACCTACGGAAACTGTGAGCCAAAGTAAACCTCTCGTTCTCTAAGTTGGAAGTGTCAGGTGTTTTGTCTCAATAATGAGATAGTAATTACTACAGAAAATAGGTACCCAGAGAGGGGTCTTTGCTGTGACTGTACCTGACCACGTGTCTCAGAAGCCTGGAACTAGTTTGCAAGGGGAGTTTGGAAAAGTTTGGAGCTTCACGTTTGCTGTAGAATGTTGTGGACAGTGCTGGATGTGTGATACTGATCAGAGCTCAGAAGTCGGGAATGGTGATACGCACGTGGACACTAAAGACCAGGCTCAGGATATTTCAGTTGGGAATCAGGACTCCATTAGAAACTAGACTAGGGCCCATGCATGCTTCTTTCTGGCAAAGAATATGTCTACATTTGGCCCATATCCTAAAACTTTGTACTATGAATTTTAAAATGGTTGAGTAGGCAATCTGAAATGTCAAAGTAACCCAGTGTTCAGACTGCCATGGGTAATCCTGGCTGCTTTTGGCTAGAATAACAGTGAGAATTAAGAGCAAATGGTATAGCTGAATGCTTTGAAAAATTTTTAGTTTCACCAGAAAGGAAGCAGCTACAAAGTCAGGGCAAAGGAGAGTGCTTGTTTAAAAGATTACTATCAGAAAGAAGCCAATTATTTTTCAAGACAATAGGAAAAATGCTTTGACTGCATCTCAGAAATCAACAAGATCCTACCCATTATAGGTTCAAGGGTGCAAAACTGTAACCTATAAAACTTTCATTTGAGAAGAGAGTCCCTGGCAGATCTTCCTAGGGAATTAGTCCCTTGGAACTCATGTCACTGCACTCAGCCATCTCACCACTCAGCAGCTGCTGCAGCCATAGTCCAAGGGTGCCAGACTACTGCTTCAGCTTGCACACCTTGGCATTACCTTCGTGGTACTAGTTTTTTCAATGTGTAGAATGTAAGAGTTATGGAGTCGTGAACACTTCCACTCAGATTTCAGAAGGACTAGGAAACCAGGAAAAAATACGTGACAAGGTCACAGTCCCTGTTAGATGCACCTGATGCATGAAGCTATAAAAATGAAGCCAGAGGTGCAATATAGCCCCCAGGAAGTTAGAGATGCCAAGAAGTTGGACCATCTTCTGCGGAAAGTTTCAGGCAGTTGGCAGACCTAGCCCAAGACAGAGGCAGTGTGGGCTGCAACAGCAAGGCCTTAGAGGGAAGGCCACCCTATGGAGTTCACATCTCACCAAAACTTGCCCTGGGTACTGGACTTCAGCTACAAGATTTAATGTTTGTTGTGCTGGGTTTTGGTCTTGCTTTGGTCCAGTTCTCTATCTGTATTCCCCTATTTCTTCATTTTGAAATGAAAATGTTTCCCTGAGCCGTTGTATGTAGGAAGTATTTAACTCTCTTTTCTATTTTTACAGCTAAGCATTTGCCTTGAGCCTCAGAGGCAACTTTGGACTTGGACTTTTCAGCAGTGCTACAACTGCTAAAACTGTAGCAACTGTTAGAGAGGGAGCAAATACGTTTTACATAACAAAATAGACATGAGTGTTTGGGGATCCAGGGGTGAAACGTTAGTGTTGGGATCTACAGTGTTCCCCAATAGTTTCATATACTCAGAGATAAGGCCTTGCTGGAAGAGCCGGGTCACCAGAAGCATGACCTCAAAGGATATATTCTGCACCTCCCCTCTTCCTCTGTGCGTCCTGTGAGTCATGATGTAAGCATCTTTCCTCCGCCAGGCCTTTCCACAGCAAAGTTTGTGCCTTGGAGCCAGCTGACCAGGGGCTGAACCCACTGAACCTGTGAGCAAAAGTTAGCCTTTTTTCTTCTAAATCGCAAGTGTAGGGTATTTGGTTCCAGTGACAGGAAAGTGACGAACACAGTATTAATTTTTTAATCAAATATTTTATTAAATTGTTTAAAATAAGTTTTAAAGATTTTATGGACTTTTCTTCTATGTCAAATTCTTATCCAGATATTCATCCTTGCTAATGTGTAAGGACTAAATACGTTTATTCTTATGATGCTCTTTTTTAACAAAATGAAATAAAGTAATAACATATCCAGAAAAGAAAGAAATCAGTGGAGGTGGGAATCTCCCAAATATTCAGGCAACATTGTATCAGTACCGTTCCCAAAGGTATTCTGACCCAGCACACCACAGACTTGGACATATACCCAAAGACATTTAGTATAGTTAGTCCCAAATATGCCAAGGCCAATATTAAGTTTTGAAGAGTTGAATTGCCACTGATTTGTTGG
Source organism: Dinomys branickii (assembly GCA_004027595.1). NCBI lineage: Eukaryota > Metazoa > Chordata > Mammalia > Rodentia > Dinomyidae > Dinomys > Dinomys branickii. Next base: position 22,693 of record PVLD010005663.1, on the reverse strand, counting down.
TCGTGCCACCGGTGCCACCTACAGCCTGTTATTCTCTGAAATCAGCAATCTGCCACATGTCTTTGAACATTTGACTCTTTACAAGGAATGTCCCGACATCATGCAAATATGTACAGCCTCCTCTCTCTGTCCCTTTCCCTAGTACTAATGTTGAAACCTTTAATGAAATGAGCTCAGGAATCACAAAAGTCCCTAAAGGAGACAAAAAGTCACATGGGCTTTGAAGTCCAAGTTTAGTTTGATTTTTCAACAGTGTTCTTACTAACTGTGAGACACTGGGCACACTACCACTATTTCTTCACCTTTACACTAGGAATAATGATATCTACCTCCCGGGGTTACTTTGAGAGTTAAAAAAAATGTATTATATATATATATGTGTGTGTGTGTGTGTGTGTGTGTGTGTGTGTGTCTTAAAAAATGAGACATTTATTCTATAAAGACAAATTATATGTACCTGAAGTATAATTTCTCCAACAAAGCTCTCTCATTTTCCCTATATCTGTGTTTCTTTTGGTCATCTTAGGGACCATAGGAAAATCCAGAACCCGGGATACTTGAAAGGAGAAGCAAAGGACAGGAGCAGCCAACCCTTCCCAAACTCGTCCCATATATCGGCTCAGTCTTTGTAACAACGCTTGAAGGTTGGTATCATAATTAGCCCCACTGTACTAATAAGAAAAGAGAGGCAGAGAGAAGGACAGTGACTTGCCAAAGGCTGCCTCTCTAGTAAGTGCCAGAGTGAAGACACAGCCTAGACCCCCAGCGGCATATCTTCAGGGCATGCACTCGTGGGTATTATTACCAGATACAAAGAAGTGAATGGAATCTATTCAAAAGTATTAGAGAGATTTAGGGACGGGCCCTTTTCTACTTTCCAGAAGGGTAAATCTTGATTTCAAGCATAACAATGACACACATGGTCCTGGGAATGCTTGCATGATATGAAGAACATACGGAGAGCTCTGCTCTGTACCCACCACTTCAGAAAAGGTGACTGAGTTTGTCCTTTCGGCAGCCTGTTTCTTCAGACCAATTGACTCCAAGTCCTTGAGGAAACCTAGCAGCTCATGGTTTCCTGCCATCCATCCATGTCTTCTCTGCTCCTTAACAGTGCTTAGAATAGGTCAGTCAGTTACCTTGCTGCTTGAGTGGTACTTTTAGATACCAAAAGAGAGGTATGGAAAGCATAAGCCAGGCATCTTTATTGCTGGATGTGGAAAGCAGAAATATAGGCAAACATTCTGGTCAAACACAGAGGGACACTTGGTTCAGATGTCAGGTAAGTAGACTGAGTGGAATTTGGAAATAGAATCTCAAAGATACCTTGACGGGAAGGCTGTGACTACACATTTCCACACCAGGAAAAGAAAGACCAAATTCCATGGACAAAGTTATGTTCTGTGTTTCATTTATCTTCCTCGCTTCATACTCAAGCAAAGTAAGATCTATTAGAGCTATATTAAACTTCAAAACACAGGAAAAACTTTTTCCAGAATTATTTCCATATTTAAAGGGCCAATGTCATTGCTAGATTCAAAGTGTTCTCCAGGTTCACTAACAAAGACAATTTTGTTGTTGCTACTCATGATGCTATTCCTACAAGCACAAGAGGTTAAAAGCAAGCATATTTCTACCTGTAAAGCAAACTTCCAATGTGAAATCTCCATAGAACTTAGATATCCCTTAAGGTTCACAGCTACAGTCAAAACGTTATGCCAGTGCTGTCTATGATACAAATGATACAGATACAAAAAGAGATTAAGAGTAGGACACCCCAGAGCAGGAACAGAAGAGACATCACACCACTGCAGACAGCCAGAGTAACCTCCCAGGAGTTGAACATTTCACCCCAGCTCTTCCTCTTTCTGAATAAGAATGGAAAGAATGGAAATGTGTTGGCTAACATGTGATGGGTGCTTTTCTGATGAAGCACAGTAGGAATCACTCAAGGGGCGATAGAAGGAGGAAAGGAGATTTGTTGACTGAAAGATGCACCAGAATCAGCCCAGCTGCTCCACTCTTATCCTGTCATGCTTCTGTGCCCTCTGATGTCTTCCAAACTGTTTGAAATGGACTATTAAGATAGCATTAAGTCAAAGCACAATGCTCAAGATTCTTTCACATCTACAAACTTAGAACTACAAAACTACCTCAGGTTAGATATTTAGGCAAGGGTACAAGACATGTCAACAGCTTCAATTGACCATGAGTTTTGAAAGTAAAGCAACTCATAATAAGCAAAGCAACTACTTAATAGTTTAGATTCCAAGCAACTCAAAACCAATTATTAAGAGCATAAGAAAAATGGTTCATTTATGTGAGCTAAGTTCTCCCTTCTTCCCTCTCCCTTCTATCTCTCTCTCCTCTCTCTCTCTCTCTCTCTCTCTCTCTCTCTCTCTCTCTCTCTCTCTCTCTCTCTCTCTCTCTCCACACCCCCAGAGGGTGGGGACCATTTATAAACTATTCCATGTGCCAAGGATATGAAGCCTCCTGCTACAGCTTCCTGAAAGTAATGAGTTTACAAATAGATTTTCTAGCCCTAGTCAAGTGTTTAACATTGTAATCTTTCTGACAACTTGATAACGGCCTTAGAAGAGATCCTGAGACAAAACTCTCAAATAGCTATTGAATTCTTAACCTATATAATCCATATGAGGTAATAAATGCTTTTGGTACTAAGTTACTAAGTTTTCAATTGACTTGCAAATTTATATTACTAACCCAAAACACTTGCTTAAGTCATATACCTCAAATATGATGGTGTGTCTGTTTCTCAAACCTATACCTTTGCCACTGTTCCATTCGGCCAAGTTTATAATAACTCTAGGCTCCAGATGAATAGCTTCTGTTATGACTTTGCAAGAAACAGAAACCTAACCAAGCTAGCTCAGATAAAATGTAGACCAATGAAGAAAAATATAAATACTTGAAGTATCTGACAAATGAAAAAAGCAGGCATATTTTATAGCAATAAACTATCATAGAATAAATTCAATTTCTTCAAATCTTCCCTGAAGGCCACCAGAATTATGGCCAAGGTAGCATGACTGAAATTCCAAGAAAACATCTGCAGCTTCTCTGGCTTGAGTAACCAGGGGGAAAAAAATCCCAGGAAAACTAGACACCCAGAGAGTCAGGAGACAAGAAAGCCAGGGGAAAAAAAATCACATTCAGTTCTTAAATTCAGCAGAAGTCATTGGCTTTCCCCTAGTTATGTATAAGTAGGCCAAATGGAAGGCAACTTATACTTAAACCTTATAGGTCTAATCTCAGTTCTGAACTTCCACATGGAAGCATACTTTTCAGTTTAAGCCAAATTAAATGAACTGCCTGACAAAATAAAACAATATAACAAAACACTTACAATATAGCATTCATAGTATCCAGTACATAATGTACAATTTTTAAACATAGGAAAAGCCAAAACTATGGCCCAATCATAAGACAGAATGCAAAAACAAGATGCCAACCTCAAGATAACCTACAAGTTAGAATAATCAATACAAGATTTATAAATAGCAAGTATAGGTAAATTCAGTTTTATCAATGAAAATATACCCATAATGAGTAAACAGATAAGAAATCAGCAGAGACAAAATACAAAAACAGAAGCAACTTACGGTGTTAGTATTGCACTAAGTGAGGGAGTGCAGGCCCATAATCCCAGCACTCCGCAAGGCTTATGCAGGAGAAGGGTAAGTTTGAGCCAGCCTGGGAAATTTAATAATTTACCCAGACTCTATCCCAAAATAAAAAGTAAAGGAACCCAGGAGGTATACCTCAGTGGATGTGACCTGGACTCAATCCTCAGTACTACAAAAGAAAAACAATAATAATTCTTATAAATAACACACTTGAAATTTTTAAAAATCAGTGGATGAGCCTAATAACAGAATGAAGGTAAAAGGAAATAGTGAATTTTAAGACAGATTCATTAAAGTTATCTAATTCAAGTAGAAAAGATGGAGAGTGGGTTTTTCAGAAAATGAATAGAATCTGAGAGACCTATGAAGTAATTTCAAAATGCTTCACCTAGAAAGAGAATAGGGCAGGAAAAGTATAAAGAAATATACCACCAAATTCCAAATGATTAAAAGATATGAATGTACAAATTCAGAAAGTTCAAAAAAACCTCAAAGATTAATGTGCAGACCTATTATAGTTGATTTGGTAACGAGCAATGATAAAGAAAAAGTATGAAAGTGGACGGCAAAGCACATTGCATCACATGCAGCTCAACAATAACGAAAATTATCACATTTTACCAGAAACCATACAGGCTGAGAGGTACAGTGCAACATTTTTAAATATTAAAAGAAAATGGCTTCCAACCCAGAATTCTAAAGCCAGTGAAATACCTTTCACCAGTAAAAGTGAGATACATTTTTAGATAATGAAAAATTTTAAATTTGTCACTACCAGAACCTTACTGAAAGTTCTTCACTTTGAGGGAAATGACACCAGAGAGAACCTTGGATTTTGAGAATGAATGAAGATTATCATATGTAAGTGATAAACATATGGATAAACATACTTTTTAAATGGCTTTTGAACACAATTATTATTCAGAGCAAAAAGGGTAACACTGTCTTATACGATTTATAATGCACTTGTAAGTAATATTTATGACAACTATAATTTAAAGGATGGTAGAATACTCAATGAACCTATATACTATAACATTTCTGGTTTTTATTATAACAACCTACATAAACCATGAAGAGCTTAAAATGTATAAAGCTAACTCTTTGAAATGAACAAAAATACAGCTTCAAACTGAAAATGGAAATTAAAATATTGAAATAGTCAAAAAGAAGACAAAATAAGAGAGAGAAGAAATGAGAGGGGTTAAAAACACAGAAAGAATAAAAGAATAATTTAAGCAATACCAATAATCACATTAAAAGTTAATGGAATAAACCTTCCAATTAAAAGCTTCAGATTATCAGAATAATTCTTTTTAAAAATCAAGACCCAGTTAATTGCTAGGAACAAGATACACACCTGATGCATAAATGAAAAATTTGAAAGCAAGTAGACAAAGATATACCATGGAAAGACTGACCATGGTAAGACCAAGATGACTATCACAATGTCAGATAAAATAGATCTCAAGAGTGTCACCAAAAGTGATGGAGAACATTTCATAATAATAGAATTAATTCATCAGGAAAGCATGCCAGTCATAAGTGTGTGTATACCCCATAACACCATTAAAATCCAAGAGTTAAAAACTGACAAAATTAAAGAGAGAGTTGACTATACAGAGTAGAGCTTAACACCTCTTTTCCAGCTAACTATAGAAAAATTAGGCAGAGATAAGTAAATACATAGAATAAAAAAACTAAACATGTTATTCATCTTCCCCTCATTTGTAATTACACCCAAGAACTGCACAGTAAGCTTTATTTTCAAGTGAATATAGTAAATTCAGCAAGATGGACAATATGTTAGGCCATCATGAAAGTTTCACACATTCCAAAGTATTAAAGTTATATATGTTCTCTGATCACTAAAAAATTCAATTAGATAATTGTCCCTCAGACAAAGGACTTATATCCAGAACATATAAAGAATTGAAAAAAAAATCATACTTCCCCATATTCAAAGATCCAATCCAAAAGTGAGCATCTGAGATGAATACACACTTCTCAGATGAAGAAATACAAATGGCAAACAAATACATGAAAAAATGGTCAGCATCATTGGTCATCCAAAAGATACAAATTAAAACAACACTGAGATTCTATCTCATCCCCAAAAGAATGGCTGTCATTAAAAAATCAACTGAGAACAAATGCTGGTGGGGCTGTGGAGAAAAAGGAACACTTCTCCACTGTTGGTGGGAGTGTAGACTGGTAAAACCCTTGTGGAAATCAGTGTAGAGATTTCTCCAAAAACTGGAATTGGAGGTCCCACTTGACCCAGGTATTCCCCTTTTGGGTATCTTTCCAGAAGAATTAAAATCATCATACCACAATGATATATGTGCACCCATGTTTATAGCAGCACAATTTGTAATAGCTAAATCTTGGAAACAACCCAAATGCCCATCAGCTGAGGAATGGATAAAAAAGTTGTGGTATTTTTATACAATGGAGTACTAATCAGCCATAAAAAAGGATCAACTTGAGACTTTTATAGGTAAATGAATACCACTTGAGACTATACTCATAAGTGAAATAAGTCAAACTCACATGTATAAACATTGTATTGCCTCCCTGGTGTGAGAAATTGAAAGAGTAAATAAGGTGTAAAATATACAATAGATATTGTGAAAAGGGAAGAAATTGTTCAAAAGGAAAAAGAAACTAGGATGGGGAAAGGGGGAAAGGAAGGAAGGAAAAAAGGAGAAAAATTGCAAGTTATAGTATTAATGTCTCTTGGTTCCTAGAAAAGGAAGGTTTGTGCTAATGTCAATTGGAGAATTTTTTGTGCCCATTATATTATGTTCTGAGTAACTACTTTAAAGATAATAGTGTGCAATGTATTAACTATTTGTTATTCTCCTATCATCTTGCCATGAAATTTTATTTTACCTTTTTCCCATAAAATAAATTTTAAAACTTCAATTAGAAATCAGTAACACTAACATAGCCAGGATAATTACAAATATTTAAAGCCTTAACAGTAGACTTTTCAATCATCCATTCATAAAACAAGAGATTACAAAAGAATTAGATAGTATGTGGAACTAAATTTTAATACAAGCAGAACAGAGATATATGTGTGGAATGCAGGTAAAACAATGTTTAGGAGGAAATTTGGGGTTTAAAATGTTTACATTAGGAAAAATAATCCATGATTAATGACCTTAAAATGAGGGGTGGGAAAAATCAACTCAACGTAAGTAGGTGGAAAGAAGTAAAATTGAGAGAAAAAAATCCCTGAAACAGAAAACGAGCAGTAAATAGAATTTTCAAAGCCGAAAACTTGTCCTTTGAGAAAGCAACAACACAATTTCTAAACCCCATGTGGGAATGATGGAGTGAAAAAAGATACAAATAGCCAAGGTGAGAAACAGGAATTAAGTTATAACTGCATGTAATTTAGATACTCCTAAAACAAAAATGTTCTACATTAAAAATTGACAAATTAAATGAAATAAATGTCTTGAAAACTAGTAAAGCACAATCAAAAAGAAACAGACGACTCAGTATCTATTAAAGAAATGAAATTTCTTATTTAAAACCCTTACAAAAAGGGAAAAAACGAAACAGCACCAGGCCAAATTCTCCTTACTGGTGAAAAGAACCCCACCCTGATACCAAACTGTAGATCTATGTCCTTCACACACCTAGATGTAAAAGCTCAAAAACTTCTAGTAAGTCAAATCCAGCAACACAGTAAAGCAACAATAAATGTATCATGACTAAGTGAAGATTATCACAGTAATGCAACATTAGTTAATAATTTTAAAAAATGCTGGGCATGACGGTACACACGTAACCCCAGCACTCTGGAGGCTGAGGCAGGAGGACTGCCATAAGTTTCATAAATTCAAGGCCAGCCTGAGCTAGTCTTGAACTCGTATGTTCAAGATGGAACTAATAGCAAGACCTTGTTTCCAAAACACTAAAATAAAATAATAAAATAATTTCTTTTTCAATTCCTGACGCTGGTGGTAGTGTTGCACATCTGTCTTTTCAGCCAATTGGGAAACTTGGGCAGGATCACTTGGACCTAGGAACTTGAGACCAGCCTGGCTGAAGTAGCAAGACTCCATCTAAGAAAAGACAGAAAGGGGAGGGAGATGAAGGAGGAAGGAATTTACCATATTATCAGAACAAACAAAAACTAACATGATTATCTCAATCTATGTGGGAAAAAGCAATTGACAAAAACCCAAATCCAGTCATGAAAAAAGAACACTCAGCAAACTACGCAAAGGAGGAGTCTTCTATGAGGGAGAGGCCATGAGGGAAACCTTACAGCTAACACACTTAGTGATGAAATAATGAACGTTTCCCCACGAGGGAGAAGGCTAGGCTGCCCACTCCCCCCACTTCCACTCAACAGTGGTTGTGCCAGTGATGGCAATAAATTAAGAATAATTAAAAGTCAAAAAGATCTCAGAGGAAGAAGTCAAATCGATCCTATTGAGAGAATTTTTAAGATCTTAGGAAGAGAAATAAAAGTTAAAATCAACGTTACCTGAATTTTTATTTATAAGCAGCAAAAATTTTAAAAGTAATTTATAAGAACACAAAGATGTATATACATAGAAATAAATTTGGGAGTCAAACAAGTCTCCTACACCAAAAAGAACAGAAAATTGTTGAGAGAAATAGCAAATATTGAAATAAATGGAAATAAACACCGTGTTCTTGGATTAGGAGACCCAGTACAGTTAAGATATGTCTCTCCAATTTTATCTGTAAGTTTAATAATGCCAATAAAAATTCCAGCAGAACTTTTTTGTAGAAAGTTAAGAATTGATTATTAGTTTTATACAACATTCAACATGGCTCAGAATATAGAAAGATTTTTCAAACAAGAACAAATCTGGCACATTTATCTATCTTCCCTTCAGATTTACTCTGAAGACATAGTAATAATAGTGTGATAATGGCCAAGAAATAATCTTACAGACCAGTTGATACAGGATAAGAATCAAGAGTTAGACTCACGCATATGTGGTTAGTTCACTTTCAAAATTTAATGAAGAAAGCAAAGTATTTTTAGTAAATTATGCTGGAACAACTAGATATCTCTAAGTGGAAACATGAACATTGACCCTTAACTCATACCGTAAATAAAAAGGAATCAAAGTTGCCCATGGATGAAAATGCAATTCAAACAGAAGAGAAGAAAAGGAGAAAATCTTTATACAACTCCATGGTTACAAATTGTTTATTCCATAGGACACAAAACCACAAATCATTCAAAGAAATTGATGTTTGCATCTCAGCAAAATGTACCCCCAAGTACTGAAAGCTCTGACACCCAATGGCAGAAGAAGTTGGCTGTCCCGGCCCCAAGAGAATGTGTAAAGTTTAATTTTTCTCTAATTCACTGTATTACATGTAGACAACACTGTTGGGTATGCACTTTGTTGGTGGGAGGTTTTTCTTGACCTGTTATATGTGCATGGGTTTTGTGACCTGTTTTAGCAACCAGGATGTAATAGAAATAATGGAACTTTTAAGACTCAGGAGAATTTGAGCCGTTCCCTTCTCTTGAAATCCTACCCAGCCATCAGATTAGCAAACCTCAGTTACCCTGCTGAATGATGTAAGACATATTAATAAAGTCCAGTTGCCCCTAGCCAGCCAACAGCGGCCAACCTGGCTGACCAGCAGTAGATATGGGACTGACATAATCAAAGACTGCCCAACGAATTGCAGTCCTGGTTGCTGACCCATAGAATCATAATCCAAATGTATGTCTGTTGTTTTATGCCTTTACATTTGGGGAAGGTTTGCACACAACAAAAGCTAACTAATGCTGTGGCTGAGATCACTCACAGGCTGGAAAACAATACAACCAAAGGCAACTAATCATTTGAGAGCTGTGAACACTATACAAACATGAAACAGAATCTTTTTAGGAACAACCTCTTGGAACACACAACTCCACTGGACATAAGGAAAAATCAGAGCAACTTATTTCCATGCAAAATGCATTCTCTTAAAGGAGTGAAGGACAGTCATCCTCACTAACCAACGTTCTTGCAATGCTAGCTGAGTGTAAGATGCTCACCACACCTCCATGTGTGGTGATGCTCACCAGACCTCCCTTCCCAGAGTTGGTCATACCCTGTGGAACTATACAGACAAGCCTCACCGTTAACAAAGGTGGACTTCAAACCCCAGACAACAGGCAGAAACATCCTTCCCAAACACGGTTCCTAGGACTGGAGACTCCTAACCTGCCTGCATTTAACCGGAGCTAGGAAGGAAGCGTAGGAGCGGGAAACAGAGCAGAGACATAACACAGGGCTAGAATGGCCCCTGGGACTCAAAGAGACCTGAATCCCAGTTCTACCGCTTAGAAAATTGCTTACTGAATGGGGACTTAAGTGTTCATTTCTGGAGTCTCCACCTATTCCTTGAGCCTCATTGTCATTGCAATATAAGGAGATCTGTTTTCTGTAGTCTTGAAAATTAACAATTTTGAAACCGAAGATTTATTGAGATATGTTCTATTTTTAGCAAGTTAATCTATCTGACCTTAAAGATCCTCACCTTTAAAAAGGTTTTAATAAAATCCACTCCATAGTGTTGGTCTGTACATAAAACATGAAGCACGGAGCTAACACACAGAGGGCATTCAATACAAAGAGAGTTGGGAAAATGTTTGACTTTGCTGTTAAAATCATATTTTTTTTCTCCTAGAATCCTACTGGCAGCTTATTACAAAGAATTCTTACATTTTCCACTACTCTAATACTGCATCTTTTTATTGAGAGTACAGAGAAGTCAGGAATCTTGTCTTCCTTTTATTATATGTAAACAACAGGAGTTAGGAAAAGAAAGGGAGGAAGAAAGAAAAGCACAGGCGCTTTTAAAAAAAGAGAACGCACCTCAACAAATATCTAGTCTCAAAATTACTAATTTCTAAGACTTCAAAGAACAAAGATCCTCGTGCCAAAAATGAGGCCCAGGGAATAAATAAAAATTCTGGCTATGAACCCAGGCTGACAACTCCAAGTCCTCTTCTGCAGCACAGTTTAGAACAGCATTATCTCTACCCTCCCCCACAGAAATCTCAATAAATATTTGACCACAGTGATCACTATATATATATATATATATATATATATATATACATATATATATATATATAAAATGTATGTATATTCTAGAGGAAATGTTTCCAAGTCATTTCTCATCCATCCTTTTGGCCAGAAATCCAGATTAGCTTTTGTCACTGCCATATCATCAGGCTGGCTTCACTCAAGACCCACTTATTGTCTGCAAATGTTGCTATAATTAAATCCAAGTGGCCGCTGTGAGTTATCATCACATACCCTCTCCAGCCATTAGTCAGATGTCCAGGACTGCAGCTCTTTCAAAAGAGGTCACTCGCACTTCTCTTACCCCTTGGCTATCCCAGCAGGACTTTTTTTCCTTTCTATTTCTTGGGTAAGGAACTTTTAAGCCAAACTCATTTTCAGGCAATCAGCCAACCTTCCCATTTACCTCAGTGCCCTTACGGCAGCAAAAAAGTCTCTTTCCTGCCTGGCTGCTGAGTTGTGGGGGAAGAACTCCGAAGCAACGTCTCTGAAAGCAGCAAAGACTGGCGCTATTTCTAATAGAGTGCAGGGCTGCTGTCCTCATTAGCACCCTTGAGATCAGAAAGAGAAGTGCGTTGGGTTTGTGTAGCCCATTACTTCCCATCTCCCTGCATGTCTACAATGACCTTCGTCTCTAGAGTGAGTAAAGAATTTTGAAGCCTGATCCAAAACCTTTACTTTATGAATAAGCAATTGGGACCCCATAATGGAAAATGGCAATCTACAATCAGTAATTGAATGAATGGTGGAATGGGTTTAGCATCAGGTCTCCACCTGAATTTCAGTTCAGGATGCATCCCATTCTGCTCCCAGGATGCCAGAAGGCCAACAAACAGCTCTAATGGAAAGGGTCTTGAGGCTGTCCTGCCACTTAGGGTTGACTTCACATCCTGGACCCAGAGATAAGCTCAGACCATGACCTGAATAATTATAACACACCCTCCTTCTGGCCACAGTTAATTTGAGGATAATTATATAACCTAAATGAAGCCAATGAGAATCGCCTCCGATATTTTTGCTGAAGCCTTTAAAAATGAATGCATGCTGAATTATCTGAGATTGTACATTTTAAGGACTATAAAAAGCCTTGAGTTGTAAGAGGCCACCTCTGCCTCTTACAACTTAGAAAACAAGAAATTTAGAAAAAAAATTCCTTGAAAGGAACTGAACATGGCAATATAATTTGAGAACCTAGATTCAACTATACCTGAACACCTACATTCGTCAGTTACATGTGTCAGTAAATTTTAAATATTTTAGGTGGTTGGAATTGTGTTGTTACTATTTGTAACCAAATGGCTCCTGCCTAAAACACCGACTTTTCTCGATTACTTTCAACCATGAGTGACAGTTTCAGATTCCCTTGGTGAAAAATAGCCTTTACTACCATTGTTGACAATACAAGCACCCTTTCCCCTAAGTACTCACACACCTAAACCCAATGGACCTCCTAAATGGAATTGTTTCCTGAATTTTCTATAGTAGTAATCACATTAATAAATTATTACAGGGCACTACTTTTTGTATTATCTCTGATTATACTCCCATCAAATTCTTTTCAATCCTCATCAGGAAAAAATATAAGTGAAACGACAGAGTTTTATAACTCCAATCTAGCTAATGTAAAATAGTCCAGTTGTGAGAAAGTGAGTGTCCAGTCCATCACCCTTGATAGACACCCACTCCCCAAGGCAAGGGTCATGTGAATGAGGTACAGAGCATCCTAAAAAGTCGGGAAATTTTTATTCACTGTAGGGGGCTAATGTGAAGAAAAAAATACCATTATTGAAAGCATCCAGAAGGATACTGGCAAACCACCTCAGCACTCACATTACCTGGCCTGTTTCAAAAGACCTGTCATCTAGGGGATGAAGAAATTTCTTGAAGAAGATAGGGAATAAACTGCTCAAAAGGAAAGAGAAACTTGGATAGGGAAAGGAGAAAAGAGTGAAAGGAAAAAGGAAATATATATATATATATATATATATATATATATATATATAAAGTTAAGATACCTATACTACTAATTTCTATTAGCCCATTGAAAGGAGAGGTTTGTGCTTATATTGTTTGATCAATTTTTCATGCCTATGTCTTGTGGTCTGAGCAACTACTTTGGAGATAACAATATGCAGTGAGATAACAATAAGCAACGTACTGACCATTTTATTCTCCTTCGATCTTGGTTGAAATTTTGTATCATTTTCGTGAGTGGTTTTTTCTCTTTAAAATAAAAAGAGGATAATAAAGATCCTTCAAGAGTCACCAAGCGTGTATCATATGCTCTCTAATGTGGAAAATGAAATTATAACCAAAAATGTAATAATTACAATAATAATCGTTATGATGGATGGCACTGATGTGGAGTCACGTCCTGAAAGAACGAAACATTCGGTGCCACCATTGTAACTCTTTAATGAATGTCTTCCTACTGTTTGTGATCTGTGAAGGCTGAGAAAGCAGAAACAGCTTTGAAGCAACTCAGGCAAGGAACATGTCTTTCACCCTAGAACCTACTTTTCTTTCTGTGTACATGCTGCATACAGTGCCAGTTAGCCCAAGAATGAACTACTTTTAAAGTTTTGAATCTGAGTCAAAACTCTGATTGACAGATAACTGATAGATTATAGAATATAGAGAGCTTTTTAAATGAAGTCCAGACTCAGATTATCTCACCCTTTTGCCATCGCCTCTTAAAGAAAACTGAGCATGTGATGGGTTCTAGAAAAATGTATATCCCTAAATGGAAACAAATAGCACCCTTAGCCTCAGAATGTCACGTACAAGCAAACAGATGCATTTAATATCAAAATACAAACATCAGAGGAAATCCAAGGAGTTTAAAAACATAATCCGCACTTAGCTTTTACTAACTCTGCTCTGTCCAATTTTCAGCACTGATCTCTCATTCATTCTTTGAATAACTTGCTATGTACCAAGACTGGACTAATTATTTGAATACACAGCAGTAAACAACATAGGTCTCTGTTGTCCTCATGGAGATTATGGTCTAAAGGAGAAAATGGATAAATGAATATTGTGGAAGCTATCTATCACTTCATTAAAACCACTCTAAAATATAATGGCTTAACTGAGCATGGGGACACACACCTGTAATCCCAGCACTAGCGAGGTTGAGGCAGGAGGATTGTTGCAAGTTCAAGACCAGCCTGGGCTACAAAGTGAGCTCAAGGCCAGCATAAACTACATAGGGAGACCTTGTCTCAAGAAAAATATAGATAGATAGATAGATAGATAGATAGATAGATATAGATGACATGTAGGTATAGATATATGGCTTACCACATCAACCATTTTCTTATGTCTCACAATTATGAGGCCCAGAATTTCAGGCCAAGTTCAGCCAGACCATTCTGTCCCACATGGTACTGACAGAGGTCAGAGGAAAATATGTAACTAGTCAATATGATATTCATAATCATATCAGGTGCCTTGGCAGGAATGGCCTGAAGACAGGCGTGAGGACAGTTGACCAAACATCTCTGTGGGGACTCTAATAGGATGGTGTCAAGGTAATCAGGATTCTTGGTTAGTGGCTCAAGGCTCCAGAAAATCTTCCAAGAGATAAAAAGCAGGAACTCCAAGATTATTAAAGTCAGAGTCTGGAAACTCTTCCATCATAATTTCTGCCATGTTCTATTGGTCTGGCAGTCATAGAGGCTGCCCAGATCTAAGGGAAAGGTACACAGACTTCACAACTTCCTGGGGGAAGAAAGAATTTTCAACCTCATTCAATCTGCCACAAGCATATAATTCACCAATGTGATAAATACTGTGAAAGGCGAGAATGGAATGTCAGAAGAAAGATGAAGAAGGGGACTCTCACTTAGGTGGGGTGGGCAGACAGTTACCTGGCCCTGAGGGACAAATAAGCATGAGCTTTAATATGCAGCCCACCTGGTCACTATAAGCACATCCCAGCATCAACATCACCCTTCCCAGAGAACGGAACCTGCCTGTATTGGGGGCAGGCCGGGGGCAGTATAACAAAGTGTCTTCTATTTTTCTAATTTCCTAGAAAACAACCATATGCTTTAAAACTACTGAATTTCTTCTATCCTCTGAGGAATGAAGTAAATTATATTCCTGAGAATATATTTAATGACACGGAACAGCAAATTCCACTCTAAGATCAAATACAATGTCTATAATAGTACAACAAAATAATGAGCAATCAAGCAGAAAACTTTGTTACTAAATATGAGTGATTTGCAAAGAACAATTTGTCATCACAATGTACGAAGTGTTAGATGCTTTAAAATTGCCATAATTTGCATTCACTTTCTGTTATGAAAGTAAATATTTTAACTTAAAATTCTCAGATATAGGTATTTATTGTAAAAATTACATACCTTGTAGGTGTCATTGTGTGTCTCTATAAAGTGTCTCACAGAGGCCTACCATGACCCACCCATCATACTTAGCTGGCATTCATACTGTGAGCATCTCCTTTATGCATTTCACCACCTTAATACAAGAAATCAACAGACAATAGATTTCCTTAGGTGCTTAAGATCTGTCTTCTCCTCTTCCACACTGCCATTGCCCAAGTTCAAGACTCCTCCAGTCTCACCCAGGCTATTAGAGCAACTTCTTCCAGTTTGTCCCACTGCCTGAACCCCCACAGTTAGGTTACAACCAACTTCACAACTGCCCTCCCTACTTCCCCAGACACCTTGCCTGTCCTGTGCTTCTGTAGCTTGGCCCACACTGGTCCTCCAACATTTCCCGAGTTTTTTCCTGGTGCATTCTTCAAGCCCCACCTCAAAATTGACCTTTTCTGCAGAAACATCTCTCTCCTACTCCCCAGGGCTCCTGTTCCCAGTTCTGTCACAGCATGAGCCACAACATGTTAACTGCCCACTTACTTGCCTGTACCCCGCCTTGGCCCTTATCTTGCACTCCCAGGGTGAGGGCTGTGTCTTCCAGTAGGCCCTGGCCCAACATCAGCACTCCGCAAATGTGGCCAAATATCTCCTCTTTCTGGTTCCAATACACCTTCTAGAAGGTTAATTTGCTGGCTTGAGAAATTTTCAGTTTTCTCAAAATGCCCAAAACCTATGATGTCATTAAGGGTACAAAGAACATTTCTATTACTTTAAAATGTACCTCAATGTTTTGTTTTACTTATTCAGTGGAGGATATTTATCCATACTGATTTTTTTATCTTTATCTTGATATCTAATGTAATTTGCCTCACTTTATTTTTTAAGTTACAAAGCTCAATTGTTGGGAAATTGCTTGCCAGATCTAATCCCCAGCACACTCCACCCACCATGTTGGCTTTTCAAACAATCCCTTAAAGTTGCTCTTTCTGTGGAATCCCAGGTCCCATGTTTCACTAGAACCTGGCCACTGAGATGAGAGAAAAGTGGAAACTTCAACATGAGCACTCTAGACTTTTGCTATTTCCTAATGTAGGGACTGCAGGTAAATTAATTAATCTTTCTACCTTCCTCAACTTCCCCATTTGGAAAACAGAAACTGTGAAAATAATAAGGGCCCCTGGTATTTAGTGATATCTTGCATTAGACTATCTAGCACAGCAGAGAGCACGCATTTTATTTTCCTCCTCCATCCCTGTTGACCATGTAGAAGAAAGCAGCTAACTAGACTCTGCTGCCAGAGTCCAGATCCAGTCCCATCCAGCCCTTACGGTCCGACCTTCATTAACTATTTTCAGCCAGGATTGCTAACGAGGAAATCTCACTTCTGACGTGATAAGAAGAAGCTGAGGAGAGTATATACTAATGAGTGCTGGTCTCTTCTCAGAGTTGTTGAACCTGACTAAGGTTACAAAAGACAAACAGGCTCTGCAGGCGTCACAGTGGCTGCCACCAAGAAAACTCAAGCTCCTACCTAGGGAGTGCTGCCTAGTATCCACACAGCATCACCTGGCACACTCCTGCAAAGACCACCCAAGTCTCCAAACAGAAGGGCAGGAAACACGGGCCCACCTAAATAACAGGCTGTATTTCCATATGGACTTGGTTCAAAGCAAACTACTTCTATGAAGGTTGCTCCAGGGAGACAGCTGGAGGGAAATTAGAAGGGGAGGATGAGGCAGGGGGAGGATTTCGAGCGTGTCCATGGAAGAAGAGTCTGAAGACCACAGAGAAGTGAGGACTTGCTCCAGGTCACACAGCAAATTAACAGCTGAGTGGGAGTGTAGACCAGAATCCTAAAAGCCAATTCCAATATCTTGGCCTAACATATCACTGAAAAGATGGAAGGTCCTTGAACAAAATTTGTAATTCGAGATGATGGGCAGTGTGAGAATAGAAAGAGCATCCAGATGTGGATTAATTTATTCATTAAAGATTTCACAAATGCCTACCAGATGCTAGGCACTAAGGCAACAGTGAGCAATGGGACAGTCAAGGCTCATGCTCCTCAAGTAGCTTACGTATTGAGCCAGGTGAGGGGCAGGGACAGACAGGCAAGGAAGCAAAAAAAAAACAAATGAAGACAGCTTGCAACAGGTGCCTTGAAAGACTCAAAACAAGTGCTATGAGGCAAAGAACACAGTAGAAGAGGCTTCTTTAAAGAGGTGGTCAGTGAAGTCCTCACCAAGGAGCTGGCCTTTAAACCAAGATCAGAAGGGCAAGAATCCAACCATAGGAAGAGGTAGGGGAGGACTAAAGTGAGAGGAAGAAAAAGCAAAAGAAAGACTGCTCGTTTCTAGAAAGTATCAAATGTCTGTGCAAGAATAAGGCAGAGGATGGGAGAGATCAAAATAGGGCTGGGGCAGGTGGGGCAAGGTCCTCCAGGCCACAGAAAAAAATTTCTAATTTTATTCTAGGTACTATAGGAATTCAGCAGAGATTTCCGAGCAGGAGAAAGACACATTGTTACCTTATTTCTTGGAAGGTCATTCTAGTTGCTCTGGGAGGATGAGGACAGGTGGAGAGAGGTGGAGACAGAGCACGCGTGGAATCCCGGCAGAGGTCGGTGAGACAGATAATGGCGCACTGGACTCTAGCAGGGATGTGACAGCAGAAGGAACTGAGTGATTTGACGATAAATGTAAGAGAACTAAGAGACTTTATCAATAAATTAGCATTAACTGGAAATACCAGCTATTTCACCTCGGTGACTCACTTAACGGTGTTGATTGACCATATTGAAATTAGGAGAAATTCTAAGACCTAAAATGATCCAAAAGTGGTAAGTGACAAATTCTGGTTGTTTCCAAGTAAACTGAAATCTGGGAAAGTTGGTAGACATCTCCAAATTTTTTCTTATATGTAAAAATAGAATAACAATGCCTACATTTTTCAATGAGCAAATGGATTTAATGTGCACAGTTACCACATCTTGATAAATGTGTTTCAGTCTTCCCAACATAACAAATATTGCCAGGCATGGTGGCGCAGGCTTGTAATCCCAGCACTCAGGAGGCTAACACAGGAGGATCAGCATGAATTTGAGGCCAGCCTGGGCTGCATAGTGAGTTCAAGACCAGCCAGAACTACATAGGGAGACCCTGCCTCAAAAGCAAACGAACAAGAAAAATCAACAAATTTTATTTGAGATGAGATATAGTACTCTGAAGATTTTTTAAACTTGTCTCTTTTAAAGCCTAAAGCTTTCAATATTCTAAATAAGTATTTTTATCATATAAGTTAGTAGGGTGCATCATTATTTTATCATTAGGGAAAACCATAAAGCCTTTTAAGCTTTTTCTTTCATTTTTGTAGTTGTCCATAACTCTCAGAGTTAATCTCAGTTGGTTTTATTGTGATTTAACCTGGAGAAAGTCTTAAAATTTTTTGAATCATTGCCTCATAAGTATGCCAACTTCATTAAATGAACTAAGGGGCAACTGTGGGTTTGTCAGCCACTCGTCATGACAAGTTTCAATCCTGGTACTCTAAGCAGTATTTTCAAAGCTATGCTCAAGAGAAAAAATGCCCCATTCGTGGATTCTTGGGGAGGAACCACTTAGGAGGAACAGTGGAACTCAAGAGGGTGGGTATTAACAAACTGCATTCACTCAGCCCTTGGGAAACACAGCGTCTTTCCATACCAGACTCTGGAAGTGCCAGAAAGGGCTCACGGGCTACAGCTAAAAGACTCCGATAATAGGTTCGAGAGTTCTGTTTCTCATTCTGCTGCAAATGCCTTCAGTATTGGGCTGCAGAGAATGAACATTTAAAGTAGAAAAGTTTTTTAATAATATAACTTGAGATTCTCCCCAAATATATATAAACATGTATGTGGAACACATATAAACTTCTGTATAAAATCTTTGCCCCGTGTGTTTTTTGACTTGTATACTGAAAAAAAAAATTTATACACACTTTGTCATTTCTGGCCTAACACGCACATTGCAGAATCACACTTATGCCTGGGGGGAAGAGTTATTTTTCTGCCAGGGCACTTAATTTAGTGGCTATCATGAGGGTTTGTTCTACTTTGCTTAAATATTAATTTCTTATTCAATTTTTCTAAATGAAAGCAAAGACTATATACAACTCCTAGGAAAGTCTGAAATGTAATATGGGATATACCCACAAAGCCCACATATACATATTTGCTTTATTTCTGAGCATGCCTATAATAAAATGAACAATATTCAACTGCTGATAACCAAAGAACTTGCTATTCTAAGAGAAGGTAGCAGTATAATGTTTGTAAGGCTAAATATCTCCTCTAACAGTGGCTGTCATTTAAATTCCTGCATAGCAAAGGGATTTTTATGGAAGGTTAATGCCTTCTATAATATTTATCCTGGATGGTGGAACTTTTCGCGTAATTTTCTGGGCTTTATTCCTGCAGTGTTATAGAACCTTATCTTCCCTCTAATAGCTTGCTAGTAAAAAGCCAGTGCATATAAAGACAGTCGTTATTTTTCAGTTCAAGCCCTGATTTAATGAAATTCCAAATCTCTAGTGAAAGAAGGTTGGAGGTTAAGCCATGAAGAAAGGCAGGCAGGCCAGAAACAAGCTAAGGCATTTCCTCCTGGGTCTGGGCTGTAGAAGGTTACCCAGGACATGGTCGAGGGTCTCTGGGGCTGTAAGGAGACCATAGATAAGGCCAATGGTCTCCAGTCTAAAAGAGTGGCATCACTGCTTTCTTTGAAGGGATCATCAGTTGGAAGAAGTCTTTTCAAGTATTCTGCATTCGAATTTACAGTAATGTGCCTTTTTTATAATTTTACTATTGTAACATTGCTAGAGACTGTGACCTTTCAAGGAAATATTTCCTTCCCTGTTGCCTATTTCTCTCTCCTTCTTTATCTAGTAGTTAGTGAACAAAGTACGTAATGGCTGTGATACATGTATCTTCCAACATCAGCAACAGCAGTATTCCTGGTCCCACAACCTCTTGCAGAACATTGACTCCCATCGAGAGACTGAGGCCATTTCACCTCTTCTTCGTATCCTAAGGTACTTTACACAATGTATGCCATGCATGGTGCATGATTCCTGGAGCAAACCAATGGGAAGCAGCGTGACCTTTGTCTGGTGCTAGCCTTGAGAACTGAGCCATCATGCTGTGAGAAAGCTAAAGCCGGTGCATGTGGAGAAAGATAACACAGACCGGCAACATGGGAAGGTCTGAGGTATCTAAAAGTAGAACCAATCTCAACTGCCAAACACCTCATGGAATGAGTCTTCAGATCACTTCAGCTCTCAACCTTTGAGTCCTCTGTCTGAGGCTTCCCATGAGATAGCAGAGATGAGCCACTCACCCTGCCCTGTCCAAATACACGACCCGTGGAGTTCAGAGAACAAAAAGGGACTGTTTTGTGTTATTTTGGAGTAATTTGTTTCACTGCCATAGCAACTGGAACAATGATGCACTATGATCATATCCTTTGTAAGAAACTGTGTTTGCTGCAAAGACCTCTTGTTCTCTGGCACAGCTTCCTCGAGTACACTTTAGCCAGCCCCTGGAGCCAATCTTAAACCACCTCTTCTTCTATGACAGCAGTGAGACAATGAAAAGGCAAGGTCTGTGGAGTCTTTCTTTAAACTCTGGCTGCGTTATTTAACCTCTCTGAGTTTCACCGTTTCATCTCTGAAACAAGGATTAGAATGCCTGTCCTAGGAAACAAGTCATGTCTTGAATCTCTTACCCGCCATGGATTTTGATGACCCTCTTTGTCACTACTGGGACCTCCTCTCAATGTCTGCCTCCTCCGCGTCTATGCCAGTACGAAACTTATTTTCTACCCATGTCATTCCTCTGTATTCCACCCAATATCACTTCTAAGAGCACATCCTTATTACGTTAGTGGGGCCATCGCCTAAGACTCAGACACTGGGGCCATTGTGAAGAGTCTTTCACCCCCTTTCATATCCCTGTACTCTTAGAGGACACATTCCCACACATTTCTCTATCCACAAATCCACATAGGAGAAAAGAGCCTCATGGGAGGAAAAGAGTTAAACTGTTACTCTCTTGCCTCCTACATATTAATATTTAAAAATTAAGAGTATCATTCTCTGATAGGTCAAGATAATAGCCACTGATGGGCTAGGCATGTGGCTCAGTGGTGGAACTCTTGCTTTGCACGCACGCACGCACAAGGCCCTGGGTTTGATCCCCAGCACCACATACATAAAAGATAATAATAATAATAAATAAATAAATAAATTTAAGATAATAGCCATTGAAGTAGGAAAACACAAGTGACCATGAGAAGAAAATTTTCTATAATGGAAATAGAGTATAGGTTGGTAAACCAGACACAGTTCTACTTTGAATGGACTAATTCTAGACCCAGTGTATAGTAACTCCTGACCTTTTCAGATCCAGCGAAGCTAGTGCCAGAAGTAGATTTTCAGGAAAGGTAATTACTTATGGATATCAAGACATGTGCTCCTGGGGAACTGGCCCCTGTGCAGTCCAGGTGGTTTCACTCTAGAACTATGCTTTCCTACAAAGAAGGTGCTGTACTAGCCACATGTGGTTACTGAGTGCTTAAAATGTGTCTGGTCCAACTTGAGGTACACTGCAAGTGTAAAATGTACAACAGATTCCGAAGACTTCATATAAACAAAATCATGCCAATCATTTCTTTAACAATTTTTTTGTGTGTAAAATTTTCATTTAATGTTCCTCAGCATTTTTTAAAATTTTATTTGAATCAGAAAACATCTAAAGCAAAATTTCAAAATAAAATAATAGGATAGTAACAATGGTTAGTAAAAAAGGTTTGTGCTAATATTATTTGGACAATTTTTCAGGCCTATATATTATACTTTGAGTCACTACTTTGAAGATATTCATTAACAGTTTTATATGGATTTCACATTGAAATAGTATTTTGGATCTACTATACTGGGTTAAATAATATTATTTAAATTAATTATATATATGTATATATTATGTCTACTAGAAGTTTGAATAGTAGATACATGGTTCACACTACATTTCTATAGGATGTGCCACTATAGAACACTCTTAGGAAAGAGGGCATCATACAACCAAGTACGCTTGATAAAACCTGTAAATGCATTATTTGCAATGCAATAACAAGCAAGTCCTGTCCCTGTGACCAAGGAAACTTCAGCGGGCCCTCCTGCAGAGAACTGCCCATGCTCAGGACCAGCTCCCAACACAACTGTGATCCTCCAATATCATGTGATGCTGGATATCCCAGGCAATACAAACAGCTCTTTGGAAATCCTTTGTTGAACCTGCCCCAAGGAATGTATCCATGTCTCTGCTCTCCTTCTTCAGGAAGTAGGTCAAACATGAGCATCAAGAACCAATGACTCGATCCGGGGAAGATGGCGACCGGGTGAGCAGCAAGGGAGCGAACCTCCTTAATAAACACCACCAGCTCGAGACAGACTTGGTGAGCGTGAATGCCGGAACCTCGGCTGGGAAGTTTAAACTGGGCGTATTTCTCTGAGATGCCGGGGGAGATGTGGTAGGGCGGACCAGGCTGCCGGGGCCAGACGTGGGAAAGTCCCA
>PVLD010005662.1:0-109511 GCA_004027595.1 Dinomys branickii | reverse complement strand
TCTGTTCTCTTATCCTTGATCTCTAATTGTGGAAAGTCACTTGTTGTCATTTACCAGACTACAACGGATTTCTCCTTCTCAAAATTTGCTTATGTTTATGTAACTGAAGTTTTTCAAGCAACATCATAGGCTTTGGAAAAAACTTCAGAAAAACTTCGTGAATTTATTCTATGAGAATCACTATTTCGTTTAGGAATTATTGCATTATTAAGGTTAGAAACACAGTTTAAAAATGATTAATTTAGCAATTAAATTCTAAATATCTCAGAGAATAAAGAGATGCAATTTAGATTCACAAGTTGTTAATTTTGTGGCATGAACCCAATTTGAAATATCTGTTATAAAAGCTACCAGTTCAGAAGTACTTAACACAAACCCAATATTGGGATATTTATGTTATGCACTTTCATTCTTCATCCCATAGATTTTATCCCAAATTTATGCACAGAGTAACTGGTACTTACTGGCATTGAATAACTTGTCCACATTTATAATTTTCACTTGGTAAAGCCAAGATTTGAACAAAATTGCACTTAAATCTAAAATATGTGTTCATGTACTAGGAATATAGTTCAATAGTAAAGTTCACCTGGCATGCAGGAAGCCCTGCATTTGACGAACAGCAAAGTAAAAAATAAAAATAAAATACAGTAAGTGTTTTGAATATGAAGCCACACAGGAAGCAAAATGTTATGAACCTCTCCAAATGCAATCAGTCCTAATCAGGCCTAGATCAAGCCTAATGTACAAAGGGAACGTTGATGTCGTAAATCAGCCTAGACCAGACAGGATGGCAGTTTTATATGTGAAGGAAATAATTTCAGTTTAGGCTCAGGGACACTGGAGAGCACTTATGAGAATTTTGAGATTGTTCCCCATACCAGATCCAGTTCCTGTCCTAGGCCATCTGTACATCAGATCAAAATGATGTGAGAAAGAATATATTTCATTGTGATAAAACACAAAAATCAGAATTAAATTTGCCCAGAGTCAACAGAAGAGAGTAACAGTGGCAAGCTCATGCCAGGGGAGGTCGCCCTATCCGAGAGGTGTCCAAGGAAGCCTTTGACTACTTCCACTTTGGGTGTTGTAGCAACTCTACCAAGAAAGGAGGTAATGGTACTGGGATTCTCTCAGGTTTTCAGGGGCCTTCAAATACCAGGCTATTTAAGAGGATGTCACTCATGGAAATTATGCTTTATACATGGAAATGTCTCGGTATATGCCAATTAAATGACTACACGGATTATTCATTCCATTTCACAGTTGAGAAAACTGAGGCTTTCCCAAATCCATTTAACAGTGAATGGTAAGAGGCAGAATGAAAACAGGATTTTATGTATCTGTTAGCTGACTGCAGGGATGTATCATACACTCCTCAAAGCCTGGTGCTCCCAACCTACTTTTTTCCTCTCTCATGTGACTTACATTTGCTCTTTTGTCAAATGGCATTAATTCAATAAATTAAAGAAAGCAGATGGAGAAGCACATCAAGCTGGAAGTACACAATCCACTAAGGTAATTAAGCAATTACTTGCAAGAACACATTGCTCCTTCAAATATAATAATATGTAGCATTATCAACATTTTTCTTACAGAGGATTAAGAGCATTAAGAAAATTAAGCATCATTAAAAGGCTTGCCATGAAATTACATAGTAAATTATTAAAGTTAAACCCATTTTTGATTCATCAACATGTTTTGTTCTTTTATTTAGCTGGGATCCATTTAGCGAAGGGGAAAATTGAGAAAGGGAAGATGGCAAACCAAGGAGACGGGCACAGGCTTCTTCTGCCAAAGGAGATGAGCGGCAAATTGCCAACCGGGTGCCCATTAAAAAAAAAAAAAAAAAAAAAACTTACTTAGAGGTGTTTTCTCAATAAATCACCCAGTCACATAAACCGGAATGGAAAGGAAAGGGAAGTACAGAGATGCATCTATGAAGTCAGTGTTGCTGCATAAATTCCTTTTTATTTTGTTCTGAAGCTATCCAGTAGCTCCTAGCAGCTGAAGTCAATCTACATGATACACACACACACTACTGTGACATGCCTCTGCATTGCTTGAAAGGGACTGGGGATAACAGGTTGTTAGTCATTAACAGATCTGACTGCACAGCAGGGTACCGAAAGCTGTCACTCGGGTTTATTACATCTAAGCATGTTTAATCCCTGGGTGTCAGATCCAGTCCACACATACACTGACCTTCCTTTCTCTTTTCTGTAAGACCAAGATGACTAACTTCAAAGCGCTTCTGAGAACAGTTAACAAACCTCCCTTTGTAAAGTGATACTGATAAATGTACAAGCTGGTACTGACTCTGATTTTGACTATCTGTAGTGTCTTTGCAATATTTTTATTAGCCCACAGGTAATAACATCGGCTATACCATTTGCTTCTGTAGAGGGAAGGAAAAAGTAATCAGTTAAAACATTTTGATCATTGATCATTATCCAATGCTAGCAATGTTAATGAATCTTCTCATGGGAAAACACTACTGTGAGTGATTAGATGAAGTTACTATGAAAACCAACGTGCAGGTAGAAGTTAAGAAGTCAGTCGTGGCTTTGAACCATAACAAGGTTTCTGCCCCGAGAGGGTATGTGAAAATTTTGTGCGAAAGGAATGATTTACTCATGGCCAGTTTGTATTTCTGCTAGATAGACTACTGAGAATAAACTTTAAGAGAAAATATTCAGAGTAAAGTGAAGGAAGAAATATTAAAGACTGATATGCTGTGTAGTAATTTATACAATAAGGAGAGGCAGACAGGGTATATTTTCTTTCCTGCAAGAATGACCCCGCTATTCATTTTAATAAAGATATGATGTGGCTGTTTAATTTTGTGGAGGGAATTTGTACTAGGTGGCGTTTTCCAAAGTTGGGTAATGGCAGTATCTTTACCAAGAGTTCTAACTGAGTCATAAATAGCAAGCATCAGAGTTCGCGTAGATCTCTGCAATTAAATGTGTGTGTGTGTGTGTGTGTGTGTGTGTGTGTCTGTGTGTCTGTGTGTCTGTGTGTCTGTGCCTGTGTGCATGCATGCCCCAACCTGTCTTAAAGAAATACAGAAAATTTAGAATAAAAGCCAGAAACCATTATCTTACTATGGTAACTAAATAAATCACATATTGAGCCCCAGCAGATTGAGAAGCCACTGCCTGTGAATTTTTTGATACAGCAATAGCCCCATTAGAAGAGAATGAAAAGTACAAATGCAGTAGGATACACAACTTCTATTAGTACAAAGATTAAAAAGAGCCATATTCTTCTCTTTTTATTTTGGCTTTTTGAAACAGGGCTTCATTATGCAGTGCAGGCTGGCCTAGAACTCCCTTTTTAACTCAGGCTGGCCTCAAACTCAGTGATCCTCCTGCCTCAACCTCTCAAGAGCTCGGGTTATAGGCTTGCACCACCACATCTGGGTTAAAAGGAACCATATTCTACAATTTCATAGTCTTGAAATCCAGACTATAAAATATAAAATCCAATCAATGTCATTCTAGAGATGAAATCATCATGCTGAATACACATTGGACATCTTCATATTCCATCTTACATTACTGTCTGGTACTGTCCATATTTGATCATATATAATTCTCTTTTTTACATATACACAAAGCAGAGAGAGAAGGAGGTATGGAGAAAGGGAAAGAAAGAGAGTGACAGAGAGAGTTTTCTCACGAGAAAAATACATACCCTAAATCATATTACTTGGATCCATATACGAGGGTGTCAGGCGCGGTGTGGGAATTGCATGAGTTCTGCAATCTTCTGTTGAATTCAATCCTGGCTGCAAATTGCTGACTTTTACATAGGAAAATCAGACACAACATTTAATTTCTCATATCAAGGTGCTTTTTGTAAAATTTTAAATTATTTACATAAAAATTGCTAAGGTTGTGACTGCCTCAGTGAAGTGATGAATACAAAATTTTTGTAATGAATTGGATCAAGGAAACCTAAGCGAAAGTTCACACAAGAGTTCCTGCTAATTGTGTCACGTGTTAGGTCTAATCACCAGAAATACAATTTGAAATCCATTGATCATTCAGACATTCTGCAATTTTATTCACTTGAATGGCTTGAAGGAAACATTAATCAACATGTGTTCAGTATGCTAAATCCTAAGCAAAATTCCTGAAAAATAATATATTTTATAGAAAAATCATTTTATCCTCATCTAAAAATACTCCACCTGTCCAATAAATTAGAGAAAGCTTTTCCATTGTATCGTGAAACAATACAACCACCTCCGATTGAGACTGAAATGGTGCAAGACATCTAACACAGCCCGCAAGCCAACGTAGCTGCTGTGAATCTGGAAAGAAAAAACAAGACTTGAATCCAGAATACAGCACTTGTTTCAGAATGCTGAAAAGTTGAAGTGAAGCAAACTATAAAACTCATCATTGTCACAAACCTAAATATTATGTGCATGTCCAGTTTCTTTTCTGTATTGTTATTAGATGGCATTTTCATGGAAAAAAGGAGAATATATTTGTTGCTGGAATCACACTGGTGAAAATACACTTACATCTAACCTTAGGGATAATTTGGAGTTCTAGATACAAAGGTGGACGCAACAGAAAATATTAAACCCCGATAGTATCAGGAGGGGCAAGACGAGCTTGCTGCTGCCACATAGAAGTCCCTTGTCCCACTGACTTGAAACAAACAAAAAGTTGAGTTATTTTTCATTTATGCCACATACCAACTGGGGGTTGGCGGGTTTAGCCTGCTCATTATCTCCCTGCAGAGCTACGGGCAGGAGGGGGCAGGGCAGCAAACAAGGCTAGTGCTGCAGAGGAGAAAGCTCTGAAGGATTTTACAATAGAAATAGCAGACTCTCGCCCAGAGGCAGCACAGATTATAGGCTAAAGTGAGTTGTATGGCCGCACCCAAGGCCAGCAAAGAAATCCCACCATGTTTCTAAGAGGCCGAGTAATAACTACTCAGGAATTAGCAACGATGTCCGTTATTCAGTGGTGTTCAGGTATCTACCAGGAATTTGAAGTGAAGCAAAACACTCAATTGTGAATAAAGTTTCAATTACTTGAGACAGTAGTTGAGTTCCTCAAAGCTCTGAAGGAAGAGATAAACACGGTATAAAATGATCTCTACATTTAGCATGAAAACTTGTAACAGGACTTGTCTGTATCCTACCTTAGGTTAAGCAACCTTTGTGATAAAGACAGACAAAACCTAGACAATGAGGTTGTTGTCTGTGACATAACATGTCTCTGAATTAGTTTATGTATTTCAGGAATTTGTAGGACCTTGGGATGCCTCACAGTTCTCACAGGCTTTTTCTTTCAAGCAGTTATCTTTATTTTTGTAGTTAATTTTTGAAGTACATTTCAGATATTTTAGAGGGGTACCATATGTGTAGTCTGAATTCTTGGCATACCATTCAATATAAAAAAAGAATAATATCTTCCATCCTGATATCAGGAGTAGTATGAATTTCAGGAGTTTGTACCCTGGCAGGAATAAGAGAGTATGAAATATTGTGGTAAATGAAGTGATATGCATACTAGAATATGTCAGTGTAACACTTGTATAGATAATACTTTTTGGTAACCATGAGAACATGGCAGAAAGAAAATGGAACTAGAAGATATAGAAGCTGTAGAGCATATTCTTTGCCATTCTATGATTAATAATAGCCTTGAAAATTTAATGTGTCTTTGAAGATACAAGGTCTATTGAAAAGGATCCATACCTGTTTTCAAGTATAATATTTTAATGTTCTCTCAGGTTGATAATAGTGTCTACCCAGAAAACTTATACAGCAAGGAAAAGTTTAGCACTTTTTCCCAAAACACATCTAGTGGCAGCTCTGTGTTGTAAACCCAGGTAGGCTGTATGGATCACCTAGGTGAATGCCTTACATGATGTCAAGAGAGTAAAAAATAATTATCAACAAACCTATGGTTTGTGACTTGAAGACAAGGTCTACTGAAAAGAATATACTTGGATTCGATAAAGGGCAGATGAGAGACGTTAATTTAGAAATTGTGGAAGAGTCAGATGAAATCAAGCTAATTAAAAATGTTGTATTATTACTATTGTATTTACTCTTTACCTTTTCTCCATATGTAGTGTTTCAGAGTACAGGGTGAGGCTTCAGTGACTGGATTTAATGTGGTTAAACAAGTGACTGAAAACAAAACCAGGGAACATTCCTTTAAAACTAGTTTCATGTATTACAGTCCAAAGTCAGGTTATTCTTCTATGAATTAAAATTTAATTTTAAGGCAGCTTTATAATTTTAATTGCTCACTCAGCAACCTTCCTAAATAATGATTGTCTTAAAATAAAATAACAAAATGGTTTGAAAAGTTAACTAGAGCTAACGGGCAACCCATGGCAAGGGAGTAGGGGTAGATAATGTATGCCAATCAACACATATCTGGAGTCTTCAGATTGCTTAACAGGGAGAAGAGCCTGGAATTAGTATAGCAATTAATTTCCAAGACTTCAACCAGCCTGGAAAACACACACAAGATTTTATGAGAGACTGGTAAATAAATAAATAAATAAGGAATAAAAAGAAAACAGGAAAAGCTTTAATTAGGAAAGCAATAAATTAAGAGTTAAATATAATTATTCATCTAAAAACCAATGAATCATTCTTGCAAACATGTTTAGAACTGCATAGAATTTGCAATACATATTTATAGAGGCTATGGGATCAAGAGGACATCAATAGCCATCTATCTTAATCAGTTTCTTGTCAGAGAGGACAAATATTCCACACCCACAACTTTTCCTAGAAGATCTGAAAACATCATGTCACAGTGATATATGTGCATAGCAGCACACTCAAATGTCCATTTACTGAGGAAAGGATTAAAAAAAATTGTGGTACTTCTATATAATGGAATATTATTCAGGTATAAAGAAAGATAAACTCAAAGCTTTTACAGATAAATAGTCACAATTAGAGACCGTACTCATAAGTGAAATAAAGAAGACCTCCATGAGTAAGCAACATATTGGCCCACTAGGGTAAAAATGAATAAAAATTAGGAGGTGGGACAGACAATGTGAAATGAAAGGAACATGCTCAAAAGCAAAGAGGAATGGGGGTGAGTGAAAAGAGAAAGGAAAGAGAGGGAAATTATGTATGTATAAAGGGAAATTATGCATGTATGTATATACAGGATAGCTAACATAGTTGAATTACTGACTTCTATCACTTTACTGAAAGAAACAGTTAATGATTAATTATTTGAACAATCTTACTTGTCTGCATTCTCCTGAGAAACCACTTTGAAACTATGAATATATAATACAACAACCGTTGATAATTTCCTACTATTTTGCTTGTAACTCTGTATTGCTTGTATTGTTCTTATGCTATTTTGCAAATGGATGTCTGTCTGTTAATATGTTTTCCTTTTATTATTTTTACAATAAAATTTTTAAAAAATTTAAAAAAGAGGAGAGGCTTGTTTTTGCCAGTTTCTGAGGTCTCAGACCATAGGTAGTCAGCGGGTTCTTGTGAGAGGAATGTCTTCTTGAAAGAGCCAGGTGCTCACTTTGCTGTGGAAGGAGGAAGGAAGACATTTCAAGGTCATGCCCTGGAAGAGGCCCCACCTCCAGCAACACAAGGCTACTGTTTTCATCCATTGATGAGCACAGAACTCTCATGTGGAGGGTTGACAACAGGTGGTCAACTTGTAATACACTGTTGAACTGAATAAGCGTGGTGCTGGGTGTGGGGGGCCCATCTGAGGATTGTTGTCAGTAACATAAATGGCAGAACTGGAGAAGAAAAGAGGCTGTTGGGAGCTGACAGAGGCTATTGGGAACTGGTGAAGCTGTTGAGAGCCTGTAGGAAGCTATTGAGAAGCTGTAGGGAGCTGCTGGTTCTCCTGAAGGAGATTGTCATGCTGGCTTTCCTGGTGAACTCTGCTGTTCTCACCGGAAAAGGAGCTCGGGATCTTGTTATTACAGAGAATGGTTACGGCTCTTTTTGGGTAGCTATGGTCCTCACTTTGAGCATCACTTCCTGGCTCAAAGGAAGATGATGCACTGCTCAGTCTCTTGGAGAAGCACAATGCATTGGCTTTCCAGATGGGAACTCAGATGTCCTCATCATGGGAGGAGCTCAGGACCTCATTGTTGCTGAGGATGGCTGTGGTACTTTTTAGTGAAGTGCTGATTCTTACTTTGAGTGTCACTTCCTGGCCCCAGTGCAGATCCCTCAGCCTACTAGCGCAGATCCTTCATCCCACTGTAACAGACTTTGTAGCTTCCCCTACTGACCTTTGAGACTTCCCAGCACAGATCCGTGAAACAGGCCTGCATGAGATGTTGTCATGGGCTCAAGGCCTACAGTTGTACTCGTAGGAGGCATTGTTATGGGGTTTATATCTTCAGCTGGACTCATGGAGGACCTTACTGTGGTATCCAGATCCTCAGCTGGATTCTTTGGTCTTTAGTGTATCGGTAGATTTACTGCACTCTCTTTGTATATGATTCACTGGGTAACTGTTGTAAATATTCTTATAAAATATGTGTCCTATATTATATTCTTCCCCTTGCAAAACCCCCAACTACAACCCCCATAACTGAATCACCTTTTAAAAGCCCCCTACTAGAGTGTTTGAGTTTGGAGGGGAATCTCTAGACCTGAACCACAGCACCATCAAACAAATAAGGATTAATATCCTTAGGAATTAGAAGGATGATTGAGAAATGAAGTGTGATGTATTCATGCAGTACTTAGGCATAGGGAGACCTCTGCAATTGAAGAGAATAGTCATGCAAAGACCCACAATATGAATAAGGAGCACATGTACAAGCAAAAGGAATTTTCGATTTGACCCAGTAATATTCCAACAATGAAATCAATAATCATTTATTGTAATGAAATCAATGATCATTTATTTTTCCTTAATAATAATAAAAAGCTGGGCTTATTTATAAGGTGACCTTCATGAGCCGAAGCCTTTCATGGAGATAATCTTTATTAGATACTCTTTTGACAGAAGATTAATATACAAAACATATAATGAACAAAAAGCAGAAAATAAATACCTCAATAAATACAGTAAATAGACAGTTGAACTCAACCTATGCTTTCAAAAAGTGAAAATGATTAATGAATATATGAAAAGAATGTTCAACATCTTCTGCTATCAGGGAAATGAAAATCAAAACTACAGTGAGATCACATCTAATCCAATCAGAAATGGTATCATCAATACAAAAGAAAGAGAAAGAATGTTTGTGAAGGTGAAGGAAAATGGTGCCCTTTTATAATGGAGACAAGAACATAAGAGTGTGAGTAAGTACAAAGTACTATGAAAATCAATATGAAATTTCCTCAAAAAAATCAAGCTATCATTTGATTCAGCTATGCCACCACCCAAGGAATTAAAATCAACACGTTACTGAGATATCTGCATTCCGATGTTGCTGGGGCCCAGTTCACAAGTGCCAAGCTATGGAAACAGTCCGGGTGCACACACTCCTGTCTCACGGTCCCACTACCCACAATCCCATTGCACCTGAGTGACACATCCATACTTCTAATCGTGAAAGCAGTCATTGTTTTTATCCTTAACACCTTTCAAATTCTATACCCAGTCCACTAGCAAATCATGTTGACTCTACCAAAAAGTTTTTAAATAATTTGCCTCCTTATTTTATATTCGACTACTACTGTGAACTTCCTGTCATTATTTACGCAGACATTTTTCTACTTTAGGGTCTTGTCCATTAGTTTGAAATAAATTCATTCTCCCATGTATCTTAATGAATTATCCTCACTTCCTTTGAAAATGTATTACATCAGAAAAAAATGTATCTAATTTTCTTACTGAAAAATGATTTTCATTGAAAATCTTTCCCAGAAACATGCTTTTCCCGAGTATCACACTTCATCCTATCTACGATGCCTGTAACTTTCCACTGAATTGTACTAAATTCTACTATAATTGGTTTTTGTGATTTCTGTTATAAGTGTCACGAAGGCAGCCTTTTGTTTGGGTCACACATGTCTTCTGTAACATGAACTTGATGCAGCAAAGTACAGACAATAAGTATGTACTATTTCATAGATAACTCTGCAACCACACATTAGGGGATGCTATATCTCACCAAGTCTCAGAAGCCACGTTTTCACCCCATTTCTTATATCAATGCAAAACTATGGTTCAGTTATGTGTCGAAGGTTGCCTGATTCTAATGTTATTTCTTGGCAACTTACCTCCTTATTCCAAGAGAGATAAATTCTTCATTTACTACAATAATTAAATGACTAGTGAAATGTGAGGGGCAGGTAAAGATATTTCTAGCTTCTATTTGTGGTTTTCAGCCAGAAAATAAATTTAATATATTGCAAAGAGTGCCAGAACTATTTTCTCTTCCTTAAAAATGAATAGAGTTTGTGACATTCAGACATGATGTAAGAAACAGTGAAGGAGGGGCGGGCTGGAAATGCTTTTACTTATTATACAAGAAAGAGTTTTATTCAAGAGATGAAATGCATAGCTTGAAGCCATGACATTCCCATGATGCTTTGCTCTCTTTCTTTCTTAGCCAGCATTTTTCCCAGTCTTCTATCTTTGGCTTAGAAGCAGCTTTTCACATGCAAGCCCCAAACCATGGAGTCCAGTAATCACTTAGCCACCTCGAGAAATTAGTGTAGGAAAAAAACGTGGAAATGAGAGAGCTCACCAGGGGTGGGGGGGGCATGGATTGTGTCATAATTGTGCGTGTGATGAGCTGTGCATGCTAGTAAAGTCTTTGGGAAGTTCTGAACAGCCGGATCCCTGCCCTTTAATTCACAAACGCTCCAACTAGTTCTTGGCAGCAGCTGCTACTAAGCAAATTTACTTAGCTGAGCGTGGCTTTGTTGTTTCTTTTAAAATAGTGCACTGGTATACAGTGCTCATCAATTTCAGGAATAAAACTCTCAAGTTAGAGAAGACAGTCACAACTATTCTTCGGGCCTCTGGTTTTATACGCTTACATCAATTGACTCTTTGTTCTGTGACACCTCTGTTCTCCTCATTGGCCTCTTGGAAATTGTGTACTAACCTATGTGATCTAACAATATCTGCTTCTAAAAATACACAGCGTTAAGTATACTTAAAATGTAAATGACAGAATACCCAAATTGTTGAATTCTTTCAAGAAAAATTTATTTTAACAGCAATTAGAGATTTAAAGAAATAAACAGTGTGACGAGGGAGCCTGTTTATATGGCGTGACAGGTATGACTAGTGAACAAATAGTATCGCCGAGTGTGCACAGATATGCTTTGCTAAGGCTAAGTTATTTACATGATGTTATGCTTTTAAAAAATCTAGTAAATACGGAATTTCCATATGAAACATCCAGGAATATTGCTAAATTTCACATTGAGAAATAAATATTAGCCTAATAACTGATGCAAATAACATAAAGTGCCCATATATTTTCATTTGACACACCCCAAATCAGAATTTAGAGACTGTACAAAAGAACAAAGGGCAAATTAACTCAACTCTAGTTAAGGTATATAGACTTTTCAGAATAATTACCAGGATCTTGGTTTCTTAATGTACCTCTACTACAAAGTTGACTAATTTTTACTATTTGGTTTGTTTAATTTAATTCAGCGCTCAGCCAAACATTAAAGAAAATATATTTTCTTCAAAATTACTGTTTATAGTTCCTAACTTTAAGTCAAGTAAAGTTAAGACATTTGGTTTACTCTATCATATTTTATCAAATAATACAACTGTTTTATTTAATAAATTAAACTTTAGTTGCATTTCCTGAGTTATAAATGTAAAATTGCACAGCTGGGGATATAGCTCAATGGAATAAGTGCCTGTCTGGAAAGAGCCAGGTCTTAAGTTTGATCCCTGGTACCGCAAAACAAAACAAAACAAAGTTGCATGGCTGT
This sequence comes from Dinomys branickii, assembly GCA_004027595.1. NCBI lineage: Eukaryota > Metazoa > Chordata > Mammalia > Rodentia > Dinomyidae > Dinomys > Dinomys branickii. Next base: position 97,600 of record PVLD010005662.1, on the reverse strand, counting down.
GGAACTGGTCAAAGACAATGCCTAACATGTGATAGTAGTACTTCATTAAACTGGAGAAAGATTTCTTTTGAATTAAATATCATAGGTGCCATGATGTAAACCTTTCTTGTGGTTTACAAGAAGTGTGATATGATCAAGAACATAATTATTCAAGAATACTTTCATGAAGAGTTAGGTAAAAGTAACTGTTCTCTCTACTTTGTAACAAAGCTTTTACTCTGGTTAACTATCCTGCTTCCCTCCATATTCTTTAATTATTGATATGAACAGATATCCTGTTTTACATGATGACCCCAATAGAGATGCAATTTGTTGATTATACCTGGTTATAACTTATTTTTCATTTCATTTAGATTGGAAGTTAGATCAAAAGCTTCTGTTAAATTTTGTGATTTTTTTTGTAGAATAACTGCAGATTCAATCTACATATCTTTAATGACAACACATTTGAAGCTACATAGTTCCTTCCAGTTCATATATTGGGATAAAAAGCCTGATCACTGGATACAGAGGTGTAAAATCTATTTTATTCCAAAAGAATGTTGCCCCTGTCTAACTTTTAACTTGTGTGGTAATAACATGGAAGCTACAGGAGGTAAGGGCCCTAAATTCACTCTTTTGTTTATGGACACAGATTCCTCAACACTATTTATTGAAGAAGCTAATTTTTCTTCACTGTGGTTTTGGTTTGTTTGTCTGATGTTTGGGGTATTTTGATTTTTGATGTAGCATTTGAAACTAGGCTGCCATGGTGCATGTTAATTGTCCTCCCTACTGCTATACCCAAGCACTCCTATTGTGTATTTTCCACAGGCTTTCCTTTAATGAAATGTGATTTTAAACATCATTAGTCATTTGAGAAATGCAACTTAAAACAATACTGAGACTCTACCTCACTCTAGAAAGAATGGCTGTCATGAAGAAATCAACCAATAACAAGTGCTAGAGAGGCTGTGGGGAAAAAGCAACCCTATTCCACTGCTGGTGGGAGTATAGATTGGTGAAATACTGTGGCAATCAGTGTGGGGAATGCTCACAAAACTAGGACTAGAAGTCCCACTTAACCCAGCTATTTCCCTTCTGGATATTTTCCCAGAAAAGTTAAAAACATCATGCTACAGTGATATGTGTACACCCATGTTTATAGCAGCACAATTTGTCATAGCTAAAACTTGGAAAAATCCCAAATGTCCATCTGCTGAGTAATGAATACAAACGGTGTGGTATGTTTAAACAATGGAGTATTATTTAGCTATAAAAAAGATACTCAAGGCCTTTATAGGTAAGTGGATGCAACTAGTGACCATATTCATAAATTGAATAAACTACATATTTAAAGATCATATTGTCTCCCTAGTGTAAGAACTTGAAAGCGTAAATAAAACCAAAAATGTACATTAGATAATGAGAGAGAAAGAAACTCCTCAAAGGAAGGAACAACTGGGATGAGGTTAAGAAGAAAAAGAAAGAAAGAAGAAAGGCAAAAAACTGTATATGGAAAGCTGGGATAACTGTACTCATGTCTGGTAGTTTACTGAAAGGAATAGTTAATGCTTAAAATATTTTATATTGTGACCACTTTTCATGCTTATATCTGGTAATCTGAGCAACTGATTTGAAGACAATATGCAATGGAACAACCACTGGTGAATTCCTACTATCTTGTCTACTGAAAACCTGTATCATCTCTAATTTTTTTAATAATTACTTTTTATTCTCTTTAATGGTTTGAACAGTCTTCCATTCTTACATCTGGTAATCTGAGCAACTTAGCTGAAGATAACAATATGCAATAACAACCACTGTTAATTCCTATCATTTTGTTTTGAAACCCTATATCATCTTTTACGTTCTTGATATGCTTTGTTTATGTCTGTGATGTTGGTATTTTGCTATTGCTCTTTTTTTACTACTCTCTTAAAATAAAAATATTAAATGGGATGGGTCAAATTATTCTGATTTCTTCTAACAGAACACACACCACCAAAGGTCCTCTTTTTTTTTTTTTTCAGTGAAGGCACATGTTGTTGATTCACGATCAACATGCAGTGGCCTTAATTACTGCATCTTGTTTAGGCACCTATGGTTCTTCCTGAGGGTAATAATATAAATTTGTCTCTTCATCACAATGGCTTAGGTTACCAAGGATTTTTCTCCTAATAATCACTGTTTTTTCATATCTGCAAACTACTTGGTGTATAGTATTATATACCAATTATTTGTCCCATGAGCAGAGGGACAAATTATATATATATGAATTTATTTGGAAAAAACCTGGCAATTCATTTGCATTCATTTCTTTTAAATGAACACTATTCAATCATCCCATTACCATGATCAAATTTTCAAATTTACATACATTGTGACAAAACAAATATGATTTTGATCAAGGTAATCTCCTGGCTAGACCAGGCACTCATGCTCAAAATGAGGACAGAAAGCTGAAATCCAACCGATAGATATCTTATATTAACCATATGGTTCTCTGTTTGAAAATACAGCCAGCTAAAAAATAAAGGGCTTTTATTTGTGATTTGAAAGCAATATCTGGCCTGATGTGACTTGCAGCTGTTTATGTTCTTTATTTTCTTCATTTCATATGAGTAGTTTTATGTTTTACTTGAGAAAGATCAATATAGTTATTTTGTCAACCCAGGCTTGCTGGAGATATTAAATAATGTACATTCCAAGCACTGTCTTTTTTTTGAAATTTAAAAAATTATAAATTCTGAAAGATTTAACCATTAAGGTTTTAAGAAAAAACAAAAAGGAAGAAAAAACTGTCATTAATTGGCATAAATAATGATTAGCTTATTGAGGAGAATTATATGTACTTAAGGGATCATTCATTTATTTCTAATATACTGAATGATAATCTAAAATAAGAGAGATTCGTCAGGAGGATAGTCCTTTTTCCCTGTAATTGTTTGATTTATCACATAACATCATTTTATAAGATTCTCAGAATTAAGAAATAGCATAGACTGTATAGATCCTGGATTATGATTTCAGTTGCTTGCATTGAAATTTAACTGAATGACATTGAAATGCATAAACTTTACAACTCAGTCTGTATCTATGCGTTTTGTAATCTGTCTATATTCAGGTTATAGCATTCAGCGCCAGAAAATGCCAATCCTACAAGTAATACTGAGGTGAAAACTTCATAACAGTAAAAAAAACACTGAATTTATTTTTGAATACTCAATACATAGCATAATGTATGAAATATTTCGACTAATATTGTTTGCACAACATCAAAAAAGGTACACTATTCTCAAAAATCTATTAGCAAGGAAGAAATTTTACATTCTGAAAAATACTTTATATGTTGAAGGAAATGTCAGTGGAAGTACAGTTTTGGTTCCATTTGATACATGTATTTTAAAAATATTACAATGTAATGAAAAGTTTATTTTGATGTTTGAAAACATAAGGCTGTAGCACACAAGCTTAAAAACATAGAAATATCTTCTAGCTTCCAAGAAAGGAACAATTTGATAATTTGGCAAAAATTTTGCCACAATGCAAAGAGAAACATTTTTAATTTGTTGTAATTGCCTTAAAAATGTTGGATATAAGATATGCATGGCAATCAAGCAAAAGAATAGCGTCCAACAAGGAAAAAGAAACTGACCTGCAGGAAATGCGGAATAAATCCTACCTTATGCCTGGGGCTGGGATGCGGCTCAGGAGTGGAGCTTTTGCCTGGCATGCACAGGGCCCTGGGTTCAATCCCAGCCCACCAAAGAAAACCAAAAAGCCTGAAAACATACTCATTACTTACACATTGATGATAAATGGTAGAAAATAGTTTTTACTTTTTTCTCCAATTGAAGAAAGTTCTGAATCTCAAAATCGTGTTTCACAAATTTTCTTCAAAGTTATATAACATTAAATATTCAATGAAAGAATGTCAGTATTCAAGAGAAGTTGAAAATGTGAGACTTACAACCAAACTGAAAGAATAACATAATTTTGCTACAGAGTTTCATTGTCTTTTTTTCTCCTATCCTTAGTTGAGGAAATAATTACCTACTTATATTTGTTTTTGTTTTTTCTTTCTTCCTTGTCTGAAGATACATGAGCGGGTTGCATTATGAATATGATTATTCAGTTAAGCACTGACAATTTCAGAACTGGTATTTCTGCATTCTTTCTATAAATCCTTTATGGAGTCTTCTGGGAAATAATTATGCCTGAAACATTTCAATTTGCTCTGCCTATGCATTTCAAAAGAGAAAGTTTGCTGCCATGTTTCTTTAATTTTTTTTTAAAGTTCATCTATGTGAAAGCAATTCATTTATAAAAGTACTTGATTTTAGAGCATGAGAATAAAAATGCTCTTTTGTTACTTAATAAAGTATTGACACACTTACTAAAGGAAAATATATGTTTGGTTAATCCCTTGAAAAATTGTAATTATTGCTATTAAACTTCCAATTTGAACAATGGCCATATTTATTTGGCTTTGTAAATAGTTTTTAGGGATATTTTAATTACTTTCATTCTGTAATGCTTGATGCTGAAACAATGAAATCAACAGCGAAAAGATCAAAAGTTTAAACAATGATTAAATAATTTTGAACCAAATATTTTGCTAATACTTAGAGATATAATAATAAGATTTTTTTTTTTTACAATTCTCACTATATCATTAATTTGGTCTGGTAGCTAGTACAGTCAGTCAGTCATCTTTGTCAACAGATAATATTGATTTCACTAAAACCTGAAACTATTGACCATTCCTTAAGTAATATAGCATCAAAGAAGACTAGATTTGCAATTCAAACGTGTTGGTCATTTTTGCTATTGCTTTATACTTTATAATGTATGTCATTTCTTAATAAACACTTTGAGTCAATTCCAGGTTACCTAGGAAAGAGGAGTTAATTTCAGAATGAACAATTAAGCCCCAACAAGGCTTGCAGTATGCTTTAAAAAGCTAACTTCTCCCTAAACTAATCTTAAAGCAACAGGTTCTTAAAGTTTTACCTGGTGAAAAGAATGGAATCATCTTGCGTCCAGACAGACTCACAGTGGCTCCCTCTTTACTGGTCTGAGAAAGTGACAACAGTCTTTATGGGTTCCTGAACTTCACCTACCCAAGCTCCCCTGCAGATATGAGTAAGTCAGAGTTATTGAGCAAAAGCTCAGCTCTAAAACAATTTACCAAACTAGGGGTCAGGATTTCTCATTTTGTCCCACCAGTAATTTTGAACTACCTGTAACCATATTCTTCTCACAATTTCCATGACAAATACATAGGAAGAAATACATAGGAATTGACCTAGCTAAATTTCCATGACTTATTCAGAATTAGTTACAGCATGTTATTTGTCCTTTATAAAAGATTTTGATATTTACATGCTTGGGGATTCTTTTTTACTACTTTGTTTCCCAGAACATATAATAAGTTGTATGCAGCAAGAAAGAATAAACATTATCTTAAATACATTACTAATTGACTGACTCAATGAGGGAATGGATAAAATAATGAATTAACTCTCTTTATTGCCAATTACAAAACTGTACAACAGAGTTATTACCTAATTATATAATGTAGTCTGCAATTCAATATTCCATAGAGATCAGTATTTATTTCAAAAGACAGGAGCAATCTATGCCGTAATTTCACTGCTACAAGAGGGGTAATAAGGTATTGTCCCATCGTGGTGATCGGCTGAGCCAGTTTCTCAAAATTGCAGAGCCTGATTTTCGGTTATGAGATGAATTTTTCAGAGTTGAGCTGTCTCCATAACACAGATAAAACATGATGTAAAGTTTGGTGAACAGGTGTGGTATTGGAAGGGAGACAAAGAACATGTAGCATCTACTAACTGCCACTAGAAATCAAACACAGCAGTTCTTTAGTACAATTCTCAAGCACTTTTTTCCTCAAAAGTAAATGTCCAGTGTGTCTCTCCTTGCCTCATCTGAATCATAGAAAAAAATTTCTGTAAACGTGGATACAAATGCAGATGGGATTATTTTAACAAGCTTATGTTTTACAATTTTTATCAACTAATTTCTGTAATTCCAAAATGCATGATGATCTGGATAGAATACAAATAATGACATGTATATATTTTTAGTGTGAATAAGGCAAAGCATGTTCTTCAAGCAGTTCTACAATAGTTTGTTAATTGCTATTTAGAGCTATATCACACATTTAGTAGCATCTCTTCCCCTGTGGATTTCCATAATTTTGTCTATAATGCTTTCCCTTTAGAAAACAATCTGTCATCAGGACATGTGCATATGACACTTCTGTTCATTATGGAAAGAACACCTACTGTGGAGAATTCTCCCACTTCCCTTGTATAGTGCACTGCTTTGGTAATGAGAGTCCTTCCCATAGGTGTGTAACATCAATACAGATGTTATGGTCATATCAGTGGATTATACAGTACTTCACACCTATTGTGGAATGTTATAACAGGAATAGCTACTTGACTGTGATCAATCATAATACCCTGGTAATAAAAAATTATCTCTGGAGGAAAGTTACCAAGTCAAAGACTTCACTTATTTGTTCTTAATTCCCTCCCATCTGTATGTGGCTATGGGACTTCTTACCAGTAAAGTATCATGAGCTCTCTAATCAATTCTGCATAAAGTACTACCTTGAGTAAGTCACAGTATCTGAGGTGGCAGAGGTATAGGATGAATGAGTTGGGACATTGCTGCACAGAGGATGATAGGGAATAAAATTATAATACTTTGGGGATTTTTGTGAAATAGTTTTTTACTGTTATTGTCACAAAAATTAATTATGTAAAGTGATAGATATGTTAATATGTTTTACTTATTTTATTATATGTATATATATATATATATGTATCTCATAAATCACACTTTAAATGTCAACTACAGAAAATGAAGTTTATAAAATAATTTTACATAATTTGATGACCAGAAGAAATAAGATAAAAATGAATCAGGTTAGCTTAATTATTAATTATATAATTATTCATTACATATTAATTTTATTTTATATTTCACTAACTGATCCTAGGTCTTTTTAATAATATGGCATGAAGTGTTTGGAATGATCTGTTGTTTGAAACAGAATATATTCTGATGGGATTTTTTAGTGATGTGCAAAACTTCAATAGATTCTGAACATCTTCAAAACTGAAATACAACGTACAGCTTCATGTACTTTTAGCATCCTACAATCCAAAAGTTCCACTGTAAGCATCCAGAAAATGTATACTTGAAAATATTGATATATAACATATTATTTTATATAGAAGAGAAGAACCATCCAACTGCTGCTCAAAAAGAGCTGCAATTTACTCTCACAATAATTGCTCAATACTCTTTAAGATGGATGACCCATAATTGCACATTTTTGCATTCTGAGATGTATATAAGTTGCTTGTTCTTCCTAAACTTTAAAGGCACTTAGTAAAATTTTGTGGTATACAGCAATCGCATATCTTTAAAGGTTCATGCTCTTACATAAAACTTACATACATAAATAATGCATAATACTGTGGCAGAAAAGAAGCTAAGAATTTATACATGGTGAAGATAGGCTCTACATTACTTCACATCATATATTTTTAAAATTGAAAATAGGAAGGAAATAAGGCACAACGAAGGCTAACTTTTAATCTTGGTAAACAGAGATTTTACTGCAAGATTGATCCAAAAATGCAAAATGATTTCTTAGGGCAAATAGCCATGAGATATCTATCAATCAAAATTAGGGAACTGTAATGTTAAATGAAATAAATCATATGCACAAGTTTAAATATCACATAGTTTATCTAACATGAGAAACCCAAAATACAAATAAAGAACCACATAAAAGGTAGATTAACAGAAGTAGGAAGATGGGTTCTATTTTTTTTTAATGGAAAAAGGATCATGGGAAGGAGGGGAGGGGAGGAAGATGAAAGAATGGTGAGGAAAAACCAATTGTGCTTATGCACATTACTAACTCACCAAAGAAATATAATCGTTGTGTAAAGCAAATATTTACCAGTAAAAATTAAAAGCTGCAAAATAAATGTTACATTTTGTTTTTGTCTCCATTTTTTTTTATTAGTTTTCTGTTTCTTTTCAAAATAAAAAAGAAAAATTAGAGGAAAAGATGGCTGCAGATGCAAGAAGTACCCAACATTCTTCAGGAGAAGAACATTCAAAAGACAGGTATAGAAAACCTTATCTCAAACTGAGAAAAGCCATTTATGACAAACCCACCACCAACACCAAGCTAGATATGACAAAAGAAAGCATTTTGTCTAACATGAGGCACAAGACAAGGGTGTACACTCTCACAAATCCTGTTCAATATACTGCTTGAAACTTAGCCAGAGTGATTAGGCAAGAAAAAGAAATAAAAAGTATACAAAAAAGAAAGAAGTTGAACTATGCTTATTTGCAGGTTGCATGATTATTCACATAAAAGATCCAAAATAACTCCACCAAAAGCCATTTAACGCTAATAAACAAATTGAGCAAAGTGGCAGGATTCAAATTAAACACAATATCAAGAGTATTCTTGTATATCAATAATGAATTCACCATCAAAAAAGCATGGAAACAATCTCATTCATGGTAGTTTCCCAAAAAAGGAATACAGAGCAATTTTCCTAGCCAGAAAAGTGAAGGACCTCTATGATAAAAACTATGCTCCACTTAAAGGAGAGAGGAGAACACTTTGAAAATAAAAATGGCCATGTAACCCAAAATGACACATAGCTTAGTACAATTCCAATAAAAATACCAACAACATACATAACAGAACTGAAGAAAAACAATCTCAAATTGCATATGGAAGTGGAAGAGACTCAGAATAACCAAATTAAAGCTGAGTGAAAAGAACAAACTGGGGGGCATTATAATCCTATAGTCCAATTTATGCTACAATGTTAAGAGTAAGAAAAGCAAAATAGTACCGCTGCAGAAACCAACATGAGCATTACCCTTAGAATAAGACCCATAGAAATAGCTCATAGACCCATAGAAATACCATATGCCTTTAGGTATCTATCTCTGACAAAGTAGTCTCTAGGAAACACAGAGGAAAAGATAGCCTCTTAAGTGCTGCAGGGAAAACAAGTTTTTCACAGCAGAAAAATGAATCTAAAACCATAATATCTTACTTGTATTATGGTAAAATCCAAATGGATGAAATACCGACATACAAAGCAGAAATACTGAACATGCTGGAAGATAAAATAAGTAAAACTCTTGAATACATAGTCATCAGCATGACTTTTTGAGGAAAATGCTAATTGAACAAGAAAGAATACTAAAAATTGAGGGAAAGAAGAAAGTAACGAGGACCACAAAGGCCAATGTGAGTGCTGCCAAGAAGTAAGGGGGAGATTGGAGAACATCTGAAGGATTGAAATTTTTCTTTGAGAAAGAGAAACAAGAAAGGAAACCAGAAAAACTGATCATAGAATTATGGGAAAAGAGGAGAAAAATAAATCACTAAAGAAGCAATGGTCAGGTAATTGAAGGACAAGCATGATACTATAGTCCCTAAAAAGGAAGGAGAAGAGGAGTTTCCATGAGCTAAAAAAATATCACTTTTCCTTCATGGATGTTAGAGAGAGGTGAGAATAGTATCAGGCATGAGAATGGTGAATGTGTAGATACATACATACATACATACATACATACATAGACAGACACATAGACAGATACATATATATACATATAGATGATACATAGATATAGGTATAGATAGATAGATAGATAGATAGATAGATAGGTAGGTAGATAGGTAGGTAGGTAGGTAGGTAGAATTGAATTCAGGGCCTTGTGTCTGCCAGACAAGCACTGTGCTACTTTGCTGTATCCCTGGCTGAAGAGGTTTGAATATAATCAGAAGGGCTGCAAGAACATACTTAGATGAAACTTCAGTATCACATATTTTCTACAATAACGTCTCCTTGTACATCTATTCACACAGAGCTCATGCTATGATCCCAGAAACTAACTTTTACAACTACTTAACAACATCTACAGATTAAGTTTAAGGAATGTTATGTAACTCCCATGAAGTCACAAGGCTAACACATGATTAAAAGCTTAGAATTCAAAGCAGGCTTTCTGATGCCTGGGTTTGCTAACTTTCTATCTAGCACAGATGAATGAACCCACGTTGTTGTACTAAACGCACTAGTATGTGTTCAGAGGGATGCATTATTGATTTTGGAACATGATGTTCTTATCGGGAAATTTGAGAGGAATGAGATGAGAGTTACAGAGAGAATGAAAATTGTAGTTAAAATTTTCAATGGAGGGGATAAGGGGTGACTTTATCTTATGCCAAATGAACTGATCGTTTTTGTAAAGTAGGAGGTGAAGCAAATCTTACAGACCCAAGGCCATACATTAGTTCAACCATTAAGATTAGAATTTACGTAACTCTCTCTTTCACAGCCATGTCTGCTGAAGAGGATTTGACTGTTTTATCATCCAAGCAGATAGCTAATGTTCAACAAAACAGAAATGATGTGTATTGCATTATATATACATGTGTAAAACAGTAATTGTTGATTCATTGTTTATCTTACGATTCCTTGCATATTTCCAAAATCTGCTGTATTTTTTCTCTCCATCACTCTGTTGGTAGATAGATAATGCAGGCTTACAGTCGCTTAGTCTGAAAACTTGGGTGTTGTTATGGTTGATACATTGTGTCAATTTGGGGAGTCTGGAGGTTTAGCTGAGTAACTCAGCAGTTGTAAATCTTGGGTAAACAGGATATGCCCTTACCCTTGTGGGATGTTGTTTATGTTAATTTGGGAAGCTTTAAGGTTAACTGTGTGACTTAGGAGAAAGCTGGGGTGCTTACTTTGTAAACATCCTGAGCCTGTGGAAGAGGTGGACATGGATATTGTTTGATAGGTTCACGACCACTGGGTGGGGGTAGGCTGTTTACAACGTAGGGGAGAAAAGGAGCCTGCTTGCCGCCATTCTTCCCTTTTGCTGTGGTGCTTTTTGCTGTGCTCAGCTGCTGTGAACAGTTTGCTGTCTGCCATGTGCCATTCTGCGTCAGAACCAGCCAAGTAAGGACTGAAACTTCCACAAACTGTAAGCTAAATAAACTTTTCCTTCCTTCATTTTGGGCTTTGGGTATTTTGTCTCAGCAACGAGAGAAAAGTAACCAAGACAGGTGTTATCTATGAAGGTACTCTTTCTTTAAAACTCTGCATGTGATCATCATGTGTACCATGTGACCAGTTCTCATCACCTACATTTACTTTGATAATTGGCAAAACTCAAACACCTAATCAGTGCTGACACAAAAAATAACCTCTATGAGAACTATCTAAATAAATGAAAAGAATGGATGAAGGAATTTGGAAAAGTGGTAGAAAAGCTGTGGAAACATAAGTGCCCCATAGTTATTACAAGTAAAAACAAATAGCCAGTAAAGATGTTGGGCAAAATTTTGAGAGAAGAGATGAGAGGGAATAGGCACTGAAAACTAAGTGTGAGTAAGAGAAAGATAAGCACGTGCTATAAAATTTTTTACAATGATAAGGAAGTTCTGTCTCATCTTAGACATGTTGTTAGACATAATTTGGATGTGCAAGGAAGACAATCTACACTGAAGAAAATCACAATGGACCATCTAACCAAAAAGAGCTGAACTTAGCATGAAAATAATCTGATCATTAAAAGGAAAACTTGAAATATTTGAAACATTGAAAAATAGCACTCATTAAATGTTTAAAATGTCAGCTAGTTCTCATATTGTTTTGATTAGAAACAATGACACTTTTATTTGCTTCATACTTAATGTCAATTAAAAATATCTAATGCTTAATTCAAAGTAAGTTTCCTATAGCTTTTCCAGGAATGTCAGAGATATAACTACTACAGCTTATATGAGAAACCCAAATTATAAATAAAATGCAAAGTAAAAGATAGATAATAAGTAGCAGGGAAACAGACTTTTGTCCAATGAGAAGAGGACTAGGAGATGGAGGGAGGGAGGAGAGAAGGGAAGGGAAGGACATGAAGAAGGAATTAAGATGTGTTTTGCACATGTACCAGCTCTGCACAAGGACTGTAAACATTATGTACTGCAATCACATACTGATAAGACTAAAACACAACAAACATTGAACTGCTCCTTTAAAAAAAAGGCATATGATAGATTTTTGAAAAACAATTGCTTCATTGTCAACAATGGACAAACAAATTACATCCTATTTCTGTGACAAGAATGCAAAACAACTTTGCTTACTGATTTCTTTCATTATCTCACTTAAAATCAACTTAAAGAAATAGTTTTTTAACAACACTTAGGACTGAAAATGCATTGACTCTTATGGAGATCCCAAGTCCGTGTAGAGCACCAGGACTGTTTGGGAGAGGAAGGTAGAGAAACCCTTCGTTTACTCAGTCCTGTGTTCCCTCAGCACCAGTCTCACTTTTGAGTACATTATCGTATGTTCCCAATGAGCGTCAAGCAAACAAGCAAACAGCACTCAGAGTTGAGTTGATACAATAGTGTATGAATCTGCATACATGATTTGTCTACTACTTATAATACATATTTGCATAACACTTGGAACTTTTTCAAATATTTTTTCTAAATAGTTGAATTTTAACAATCCCATAGCACAGATATTTTTCCTTTAACTTCTTAGATTATACTACTTGATGTTTCCACATTCATGTAAGAGCCACTAAAATTCAGAATTCTCTAGTTTTTGAAATGAAATAAACATAGTTGTCATATGCTAATTTTATATTAAAGTAAGTAGAAAGGAACAAAATGGTTTCTAAAATGTGCATTTCTTCATTACGCTTTAATACAGTTTCTATTCTTCCTAGTAAAACTGTTGAATATAAATATCTAAATGTAGTTGTGCCAGTAAAAGAAGAAAGCACAATTTGATACATCTTTATCTCCCTACCATGATATTGTTACTCCTAGATACAATATGAGGTAGAGTGGATAGAGTTTCTTGAATACTTTATTTTCTGATCATTTTAATATTCCCAACCCAAGTAGCCTAAGATTACAAGGGGATAAAGATAAATAGTTCTGTTTTATTACTTTGAATAATTGTGTAAATTAGCAACATTTTAAAGATAGTAGGCTAATATGTGCTAAGAACACAGTACTCAGGCTCATATAAATAAACTCATTTTTTTCTACATAATCCACATACAGCAGCAGTTATCTACCCTGCGATTTTTATGAGGATACTGAGGATCAGAGCTTACAAATAAGTTTTCAAAATAAAATGTTAAAAGAAAGATCAGAGCGGAACCAATTTGACACCAAAGCTGCTCTTTTACACCCATGCTTACCTGGGATTTTGGGGTTTTAGGTCCCTTTAGTCAGTATCTGTATGAAAACCAATGGAGTGATGATCATCCTGAATTTTCACACTTTTGGTCTGGCCCATTAAATTTTTGGCTCTCCACACACGAACATACTTGCAAATGTGTATAAAATATAGTATGTATAAAAATAAATATGATAGTATGCACATATTTATTTCAACCTTGTAATCCAGGATAAATTACAAGTCCTTGACGACAGAGAGAGAAAGCTGTAACTCTTTGATGAGTCTATAGCTCAAATATAAAACAGAATCCTTGCTTTGCCTGCTTGAAATTATGGTGTTCCACTGCCTAAATTTGTATAAACTGAGGAATGAGGAATGTATGCCATATCTTTCCTTAGAGACCTTGACAAAGAACATCTTGCTGTGTCCATTACCACAGAAACATATAGCCCAGAACCCAGTTCTATTCTGCACACACTGATTCCATACAATCAGGTGTAAAACTCTCTTAGACAAAGGAATGTGGTATATACTAGTAGCAGTAGGCATTGAATCTTTCAAAAATTGTTTAAAATCATCAACAAATGGTGATGTCGGCAGGTGGAGGGCCACCTGATTCCTATCTCCAGGCAGCTCTGGGCGTGTGCAGGAGCCAGACACGGGCTGCACTGGCGATGATGGTGGACTGCCTGTTTCCCTGACGTCAGGGAGGTCAGGGCGCTCCCAGATCTCTCCCATGGAGACTTTCTAACATCGAACCAACCATGCATTTCAGCCATCAATTTTGCTTGGTGTATTATTCTATAAAGACTCTGTTGAACTCAGGTTGCTAATATTTTACAAACAGTGTTTGCACGCATAGTTCTAAGTTTTAACATTTTGGTATTATTGGTCCCATGTTTTGGTATGAAGATCATATTTTCCTTAAAAAAATAAATAATCAGACTAGAATCACAGGTTGGAAGCCACATATGCAGGACATATTACCTATATCTAGGAAATGTAATTAAAGGTACATTTACAAGTAGGCAGTGAATAAAATGGATGCTGCTCTGAAAAATCAAGAAAAGTGGTGTAAATAATGAGAATTATGTAAATACTGAACAACTTATTAATTAAACATATTGTGGGTGGAGGAACATAACGTACAATTTAGAAACAGAATGTAGTTGATAATTTTGAGGCATGTTAACCCAATTATCCTTTTGACTTCATTTGCTCAATCTATGTACTCAACTGGCTAAGGTCTCTATTACTGCTATGACTCTTGAGTTTCTCCTCAATCTGATATTAATCAACCCAGCTTTTGTCGCTCACTTTACTACCACTTTGCTATGCTCTTCTAACAACCTGTTAACTGGGATCATTGCCAGCTGACTACCAGGATAATTGTTTTGCATGCTAAACAGTGTTGTAAAATAGTGCTCACTAGAGCAGCAACACATCTGCACTAAAATCAATAGATAAGGTATGGTAGAGCAGTAAATGTGTAAAGCTTTTCACTGATGTGCCCAAGACCATGTTTGGGGACTAAAGCCAAATTAAAGGTACATTGAAGCATCAAAGATCAAGAGCACATGCTTATTCCTTAGGTTACATGAAACCTTCTAAAGTGCACTATTCCCTTGGGAATATTTTTAAGTTACTCTTCTGTAGAAAACTTTTGCCCTCATACATTTATCAAAGGATATAATTTACACTATGATGAGTTCCTAGATCCACTCAAGTTCAGCTGTGACGTGTAAACTCAAATCCTCCTTCCATTAAATTGCACACAAATTTCTTAGACTCACACTAAAAATCTCCCAAAATCTTTGACCATAAACCTACCCACCTCCTCCGCTGCTACGTACACACAATGCTTTTGTCAAAGGTATTTCCCACTGTTCCTTAAACACAGTGCATATTTTTTCTTTTATATTTGTGATTATGCTAGTCATTCTTTGTTTTTTTTTTTGTTTTTTTTTGTTTTTTTGGCGGTACTGGGGATCGAACTCAGGACCCTGCACTTGCTAGGCAGGCGCTTATTCCACTGAGCTATATCCCCAGGCCCTATGCTAGTCATTCTTTGGAAAAGCACTCTTAGCATCAGTCCCGAAATCCATGGAATATTGTTGAAATTTAACTTGAAATATATTTGGGCCTTTGGTTTATCTTAGTTAATGATTTCCTGGATAGTGTTTTACGTGCAGAACCGCCTAGGAGACATGTGACCCTTCCCATACTACACTGCCGAAAGTCTAGCGGTTAAAAAATCTTTGTATATTTCATGCACTTGAACTGCATCGCCACCTTCTCCACTACCAAACTAATGTTTCCAGTCCTGCTTAGATTTAATCAGACTCTGCTTCTCCTGCTAATTCACCTGTGAACTGAAAAGAAGGATTTGGCCTTCTTTAAGCCAAAGACTAATCGGTTTTCTTTTACTTTCCTGTGGAGTTTGGAATCATTTTTTTGAACAGTGATCTTTAAATTCTAACTTTATCTAGCATGCTGTGAGTACAGAACATGCCCTCAAATTACAAGTTTGTTTGTGCTGCTTGGCACGGGCATTTATCAGCATTCATGTATCAATTATTTTCATTAGTTCTTAGAACTTCTCTTTCACCAATAGTAAAATCATTAGCTGGAATTTACAAATGAAAACAACCGTGGTATTTCCCATGCTCCGACATAATAGTTCCTTTCATTACCTATACCAGAAATCTATTTATTATTTCTGTCCTTCTTGCCCCTTGAGTTATTTGGCTAACAGTAATCAAACAATTGTACTCTCTGCCCTACACTGGTGTCAGGGGAATTGTGACCTCAGTCCTCTTCAGTTTCTGATTTTTATAGTTTATATCTGAGTAGTCGAAAATATACACCTATTCTCTCTCTCTGTCTCAAACACAGACGCGCGCGCACACACACACACACACACACACACACACATGACAAAAGACGGAGTTGTTCTCTCTGTAGTTTGAGTAATGACCTCAGGTGAAATGCTCAGCTCAATTTTAATAGCTGAATTACTGAACATTTAATTCAACATTTAAAATCTTTCAATGAATAAAAGCCAGATCTAACATGCAGGGACTTTCATTTTTAGCACGTCTTTACATTACAGAACAGCAATGCTTCTTTTGGTGAATTGGTACTGTGCACGCACACAATGGATCAGGCTCATTTCCAGGTTCTTTATCCCCCTCTCCTTTTCCTTCTCCCTTCCCTCATCCCTTTTCCTATTCCCAAGAGTCTGTCTTCCAGGTTACTACCTTCATTCCTGTATTTTATTCTTTCATTTATTTGTATGTTAAGGTTTCCTATAAAACAAAGCATATGATTTTCTGATTTTCTTAGTCTGCCTTGTTTGGTAGCATGATGTTCTCAAGTGCCATCCATTTTCCTGAAAGTGATATTATTTCATTCTGCTTGTATGTCAGAGAAATATTCCACTGGACCCTATTTTTATCTGTAGATGGGATGTAGCATTTTGCTAGAGTTTAGCTCTTATCAATGAAGTCACTATAAACGTAAATATGCATGGACCACCTAGCATGATGCCGATCATTCTTTAAGGACTATGTCCAGGAGAAGGGTAGCTGAGTCAAACGGGATTTTCACCTTAATAAACTCAAAATAATTTCCATTAAACCACACAATGCAATGGTAAGCAGAAACATTTAAAATATACTGAAGGTTTGGAGGCAAAGTGGTTTATGTCAAAGGGCGCTGATTGGCATCGTTGCTATAATAACAGGCCTTGTCTCCAGTGGTCTAGGGTTTATATAGGATAAGCAAGCAAGAAGTACAGAAGCAGAAAGGCTTGTCAGCCGGGGATTGGTTCTTACAATTTGCATCATAGTGACCCATTTTTTCTAAGAGACAGAAACAACTGTAACTATTACCTCAGCAACTAACAAACTGAAGTTTACTGGCTGGGAGATGCATCTTCTGCTACAGCATCACATAATTTTTTTTTCTTTACAAACAGAAGGCAAATTTATGGTAGAGGTGGGAGAGATGGGACTACTAAATACAATGAACAACTATGTTTCTTTTAATTTGAGATTCAGCAAAAGACTTTTGCCAGAATAAAGGATATTTAGTATTGAAATAAAAGCAAGTATGTTTGACAGTTTTATCTGCTTATCAAAATTTCTATAATTTATTTGAATTACTTCAACTCTCTGAAAGTCCTGGAAAGGAAGTTTAGCTACACTATATTTTGATTATTGCATAAGGACAAAACAATTTTATATGACACATCACTGATTATTTTTAAAGGTTTCAATTCATACTACATGGAACAAACATTTAGGGGACCACAGAATACACAACTGCCCTAAGGACATCTTACACACACAAGCTAAACTCATAAATACCACTTTGCAAACCATATGAAAATTAAAGGATATTGTAAATATTTTACATTGTTCTTATTTACACATTCAAAGAATATCAACATATATTTATCTGTCTGTATTTAAAACACATAACTTAGTCAAGGTTAATGGCTCATTAGTAGAAGAAAAAGGACCAGTCTGAATTCTGTTTTTCTTTTACTTCTATCAAAATGTTGCAAATGCAGTGAAACATCTTACATTATAAGTAAGGCATTGGCACTGACTCAATATATGTGCATATATATGTTTATCTATGTTGAGAGACCAAACTAAATTTTAAATAAAAGCAAAAATAATAGAAAAATCTGTTAGTGATAGACAAAATCGGAAATGATGCTCAGAACCAGGAAGGACAAGAAGGGTGGAAACTGTTCTATATTGATTCCAGTTCGAACAAACAAGGAGATGGGCGTGAAGCAGGATGACAAAAGTGTCCACTACACAGGACCATTTTTGCTTCTATATGTGAGCTGTGCTGTGACTGACAAAGCTTATTTCACATTCGTCCACTCCAGACTGTTTAAGTAGGATTACTTATGATTATGTTTACAGATTAGGAGATGGATTGAGATCCTTCAGAGAAAGTTAAAAAAAAAATCTCACAGCCTGGAATAAAACACAATACTAATCCGCAATCAACTCCATTTTACATCAAAGCCATGCTCGCTTAATTCTTGTGAAGCACAGTTAAGTGAGTTGGATGGAGGAGATTTCTATCTGACAGTCTTAAATACCCATAAGCCAATAAAAAAGGAAGTTTTTGTTTTGCTTTTGCACTTTAAAAGTTTAACTAGAAAACCTCACAGATAGCTTTTAGTTTCCACAAATAACTGGGTCAGGTTCATTCTGTCTTCCCTTCATCTGTTCTTTTTAAGTTTAATAATTACGTCATTGCACCAAAGGAATATTAGGCAATGAGCAACTAAATCTGAGCACTGAATAGCCCAACCACATGTCAGGTTATAGGCCAAACATGTGAAATACGTTATGTCGTTAAATCCCCATGGCAACAATGAAAATCAGTCTATAATCTATGATTCTGGGGAAGTTACTAGGATAAAGACAATCTATATCTAGTTCAAACAATTATGTTACATTACCTGCTTGTAAGAAAAGTAAATTGACTATCTTTTCCCTTGATTACATCAAGTAGGGACACAGAGATTATTACATCCGGTGAAAAATTAATCATATAGCAAATATAATATCCTACTCAAATTTAGAGAGCTGAGGAAAAGCCTCTACTCCTGCTATCGTGATTTGATGTTCATGAGCTAATTCAAACAGTCTAGTAATGGTGGAGCAGAAGCAAAGAGAAATCCACAAGGCCATTGGAAACCTAGTTAATAAAAACCGCAGCTTTTAATACGCTTTTCATGTGAGCCATTCCTCCTCTCATATCTTTGCTCTACTGAGGTGCTTATCTGTATATGTCTTCCTCTAGCTGTCACGGATTTTCAATCCCTCTGTCTCTTTCTGCCTCTGCCGCTCTGTTTCTTACACGCCCTCCTTCTTGTCTCTCTCTTTCTCTGTTTTTTCATGCCTTTCATTTTCTTGACAACTCAGCGAATGAATAGAAACTTCCCCTGCATCAGAGTAAATCTACATTGCAGAATATGTACGCTACCAAGTAAAAGGGACACAAACAATCAAGTGAGATTCTCTCAAAAGGGAGAATATTGCCATCTCTAACTCGGATTCATTTTGTTTTCCCGCCTTACTCACCTGGTAGTACAGAATTCCCTATCAGGCCACCCATACTGAAGCCTCAACAACTTTACTCCGTTTGTAGAGATGATAGTTTTACATTTGCAGTTTGCATTAGAAAAACCTTTATCTTTGCATTAAATTTGTGAATAGTTTGAGGAGTGGGGCCTGAACGTTAATTTAAAACATTCAGTTAGTTTTATTACTTTGTGGTATATTCATTACTATTTCATAGTACTATTTCGTCTCAATTTTTAGTAATCACACTGCTCATTGATGGAATCTTGCCTAGAAATTTGAACAAATACGTTAAGCATGAACTCTAGCACAGTCACAAATACACCTTCCAACAGAAACCACAGTATAAGTATTGCCATTTTATTTTGGCAAACTTCATAAAGTTCATTCCACATATGCGTTCCCATGATTTAATGAATTGCAACAAATTTTTATTGAGCCTTTCTTCTCTTTTCAGTTACAGTCCACATTTGACAGATTTGGATAAGCTAAGACACAAGCCCATACAGAGATATAGTAAAATGTAATAGGGAAGTGGAAGTATATGCAACAAGAACATTTCCCAAGTGCGGAGCCTGTACTATCTTCAACAGAGAATCCGCTTGTAGTAGGAAAACACCAGAACAACAAATTTGTTTTGAACATTCCTGACGCCCTAATCTCTTTGATAGGGACCTCCTACCCCTTCTAGAAAAGAAAAGAAACAAAAGAAAAGAAAAGAAAAGAAAAGAACTATGTGGGCACTCCAGTCTATACTCTTTCTTTCTTTGTATTATGTTCATGAATTTCTTTTCACAAAATGCGGTCAGACAAAGCTAGGAATACAGATGAAATTACACTTAGCAACCTGCAGAAACATATGAAGTTTAGCTTTTGGTCATCTCAATTATCTAACTATGAAAAGATAGTTGCTTTACATAGTCACATACATATACTCCTTAAACTTCAGTACTGTATTCACCTTAAGGAGAGAATTTAAGGATTTGAGTTGTATTAATCCTCTGCTTTCATGACTACCCTGCTGAGTGGTCTTTGGATTCTCTTTCTCTTCACAGTAATTAAGTAAAATTCTGCCATAGAGTCATTTATCATTCTACCACTACCTGTCCAGGGATGGTGAGGTCCTATGCTGTTTTCTACTCTACTGCAAATGGATTTCTTTGAAGTTCTGTCAATTGATCCAGCCCTCTAGATTGAAGTTCTGTAATAGAATTCTTTCAATCCAGGAATGATACTCTGAGTCTACCTTACACAGTGGAAGGGGAAGCTCCTTCGACATACAAAACCTAGCAGCCAGTCTTGGAAACTGGTTTAAATGTGCTTGACACAGATACAGTCATACACCAGAAACAGCCTTATGAACATATACTTACAAGAATGGACTGGAGGGTTTGAAGGGTGGGGAAGGGAATGGGGGAAAAAGAGGAATCAAGATATATTTGTCTATAAATTCCTTATGATGAACGCAATCGCTGTGTGTATCTAAATCGTACAAATAAATTTAACTACAAAAAAGAAAAAGATGGACTAGAGAAGGTAAAAGCAAAGGTTGATATTTTGTGTTATTATTTGTTCATCTGTTTGCAATGCTAGAAATTGAACCCAGATCTTTACACATGCTGCAGTGCACTCTACCGCAGAGTTCTATTCCCACCTACTTTTAATATTTTATTTGGCATTGAGTCTCACTAAATTGTCTGCTCTAGTCTCAAACTTGTGACCCTCCTGCCTTGTCATTCCTAGCAGCTGGGATTATAGTTCTGCACCACCACATCTGACTAGTTGTCTCTATTCATTTTCTTATGATACAGATTTCACGTAAAGAAGATTCAGTTGCCTAAACTTAGTTCACATTTACTACCTGGTTACTCTAAGAGAGGTCACAATGTAATTATGATTAGTGTTGTTTTCTCATTTGTATCCTTTATAAAGTGAAATTTATTTCTTACAAACCCCATACATGACCATGCCTCCATTTTCTGATATATTGTATTTGTACATGACTTTTCTGTCAGGTACTTTGAATATTTTCTAAAACATTTATCTTAATACTAAAGTACAGCACTTCTGTGTGACAGAGGTGATTTGTACCTATAGGTTGGAGTTACAAAGCATTATGCAATGTTTCTGCCTTCCCGAATATGGAATAAGCAAGAACCTTTTTCTCCAAGGGTGTGTAGTCCTTTGATATATAAGCCAGTAATATTGACACCAGTATTTGTTAAATACTAAAATTGGTTTTCATGATTGGCAAATGAATTTGGGAATTTTTGTTTTGTTTTGTTTTGTTTTGTTTGGCCTGAGGATCACAGTTTTAAGGTCACTAAATGATCTGGATTTAAAGATTCAATGTGAGAACCTGTATAGGAATCAGAATCTTTCTTCCTGGAGACCTCCCAGACTAGCATCCCATGCATAGATACCGACCATGCTCAGTCATTAAAGAATGTCCTAGAACACACATACCAAGAAGCAAAAGCATCATGCAAAACAGAAAGTATTTAAATTTGACTTATCTATAATCCCCATTTATATCCATGTAAATTGAGATAAATTTGGCCTTGCTTTCTTTCTTGCTGTGTAAAATTTATTAATATACACAGCAAAATGATTATGATGATTTTATTTCCATGACTGATTTAAGTTCATTCCATCATTTAACAAGAAGATATTCTCTTCCAATATTCTTTATTCTGCCCATTGCTCCTTACCCTTCAGCTACACAGATCTGCTATTTATTTATTTTTAATTGGGAGAAATGATTTCAACTGCTGTTATGGTTGATACATTGTGTCAACTTGGAGAGTCTGGAGGTTTAGCTGGGTAACTGAGCAGTTGTAGATCTTGCGGTAAAAAGGACATGCCCTTACCCTTCTGGGATGTTGTTTATTGTGTTAATTTGGGAAGTTTAAAAGGTTAACTATGTGATTCAGCAGGAAGCCAGGGTGCTTACTTTGTATATGTATCCTGAGCCTGTGGAAGAGGAGGGCATGGAGACTGTGGGAGAGCTACACGCCTGCTGGGTAGGGGTAGGCTGTTTGCAGTGTGGGGGAAGAAAGAGGGCTGCTTGCAGCCATTCCTCCCTTTTTTGCTGGTTGCTTTTGCTGTGTTCTGCTGCCACGAACAGTTGGCCCTCTGCCATGTGTCACTGTGCTTCTGAACCAGCCAAGTGTGGACTGAGACCTCCACAAACTGTACGCTAAGTAAACCTTTCCTTCCTTCATTTTGGCTGTTGTGTATTTTGTCTCAGCAAGGAGAGAAAAGTAACCAAGACAACTCCAATGTCCTTTCTGTTGTTCTTTCTTTTGCTTGAAAGACTCGCTTGAAGGCTGGCGTATGTTTGGTTGTGTCTCATAATGTGATGTAACCTACATGGCATGACTCCCAAGAAGCCTTACCTGATGACACTTCCTAAGATTTACAGGCAATATCTTATATCCCATTGTGCGCTGTTCATGCTACTTAACTGTGTATGCAAAAATATGCTTGATACTCAGAAAAAGGTGAAAAGTAACTGTGGACTTGCTGATACTGTGATAATATAGTACTGCTTTCCATGTGATAACGTTAATAAATGTTGATTTATACAGGATCCTTATTGTATTGTATTTATTCTTAGTAAGTAACTTATTTGATGTTCAAAACAACCCCTAAAATTATGTGATTTGCATTTCTCCTTCTAGATATGAAGAAACTGAGCTACACATAAACTATATATGAATTATTCCAGACATAACACTATAAATCATGTCAAAGTCACTAGGACTTAAACATTGTGGTGAGCAGTGCTGACTGTAATTCTTGTGCTAATGCTCAAAAGTATCTGTTGAAGAAGGAATGAATATAGAGTATATGAAAATGACCAAAAATTTCAAGTTTATTCCAAGTGCAAAAACAATCATAAATCTACCTTCTGCATACAATTGAAAACTAACTATTAATTCATCTTAAAACGATGCAATTACAAAAGCCTTCTTATCTGGAATGGTCCAATTTTACATTTCTTGGGCAAAACCTTTGAATTAAAGTTCACTTGCCCAACACCTAATGCTTGTTTACCCTAAAGATCCCAATGCCAGCCTTGCACTCGGAAGCCCAGAGGGTCGCAAAGGCTGCTTGAGGAAAGCAGAGCCAGTGTCCTGGGCTTATGACAACTGGCTGAAATCATTGGTTGGTGCTGGCTCCAGGAAAAGGTGAAGATATCTCAACATTGATTTATATTCAATTATTTAGTAAATAATGTTATTTTTACAATCAATTCATAAGGAGAGCGAGTGATAAAAGTGCAAGTGGAAAAGCATTTGCTTATTTACAGAAAACCAGGATCCCTGTAGTAAAGATTTCTGTGGGCGGCTGGAAAATGAGAGGTGAATGTGGAGAGCAAGCCCTTCCTCTCCGGCCTGCAAAGCAGCACCTGCACAGCAAAGGTGCCAGGACGAGGCAGCTAGGACTCTATAAGAAATAGTGAAGTAAAGGCTTGCAGTGTGACAGCAAAAGATACAAAATGACAACCACAAAGGTGACATTAAACGGCAGCCAGGATTAGAAGAATCGGTCAATGGAAGGGTCCAACATCAGGTGTGAAGTGAGAGAACTCTCAGTACAAATTAGTGGTTTGACAAGGTTCCAAGGAAAAGGCAGCACTTCCTTGGGATAACATTTTATACTGATATTATCAAGCAGGTATGGAATAATAGAGTCTCTTTGTGCCTTCGTTTATGTGAGGGAATAAGCTGAGCATGCTTCAGAGATATTTCATCTACAGAGAAAGAAACCAGTCAGTAGGAGCCTGATAAGCAGTCACTCCACCAAATGCTAAATTCAACAGGTAGACATTTCTGTCAAGGTTCAGTCATCCAAAGCAAATGAAAGCATAGAAGAGCAAGCAGAGGTGAAGAGAAAGATGCGCACTGGAATGAATACATTGCCAGAAGAGAAGCAAAAAAGGAAAGAATTAAAGTAGGAAAACCAGACAGAAAATTCCGTAACACCATAGTGTGAAAAGCACACACACACAGAAAGGGCAGATGACTGAGCTTGAAGTTTCAGTTGAAGAAAAGCTCAATGTGAAAGGCCAAGAAAGGAAGTAAAGCAAGGAACAGCCAGAGTGAGGCTGCCTTGCAGACAGATGGAGATGGTGGCATCTCGAAGACCCGACTAGGGAAGAGACAAAAATGGGGCTTACGAAATGGAGGGATCGCAAAGTTAGAACAGAACGGAAGCAAAGTAAAATAATTGAAACTCCCGTGCAGTCTGAAGTTGGAGAAATGGAAGTCTAGGAAAATGCTTTGAAAGCTGTATTCACTTGAAAGGGAGCTATTAAAACAGTTTTGAAACTGAAACTGGAAAATATAATAAAACTCAAAACACTAAGAAAACAGTTTTAACCAACTATTATGTGGTGACAGATGAATATCAAAGATCAGAAGGATAAAAAGTTCTTCAAAGTCCCATTTTGAAAAGACCAAAATGATAAGAAAAATACATGTATTTGAAAGCTTTTATAAGAACTCCAAACAACATGCATTGTGCACACATGCAAACACAAACACGTGTAAACATTGACCTATTTTTCAGATTAAAGGTCAAGTTTTGACCAAATATCTACTAGGCAGAAGTCTCCATCATCTTTATTTAGAGTGGCACTGTAAATAAAACAATCATTTGAAATTTCCTTTATAACATTTTTACTTTTATTTGTACATAAACCATTTGCAAAAATGAATTCTATAGGATTCTACCATTAAGTTTTTTTTTTAATGGGGGCAGAAATTATATGTTTACGTAGATACCTTAATGAAAGGTTCTTCTACTGTGTGTGTTTGTGTGTGTGTGTTATATCCCTCAGGTATATCCAGGTTTCTAATTCTCACTTAAGCATCACGAGTTTTGTGACTTTGTTTGTACTTGAAAACATCAACTGACTTTTATAGAAACAATCTTTTCCTGAAAATGATAATAGTACTGATGTAATATTTGATTATATTATATAACTATAAAACCTAATATATCTGGAAATAATGGCCTGGGAAACATAAAGCAAGCCTTGATAAAATATTCAGCTTATGAGAAGAAATATTCATAAACTTCATTAAAGAGTAACCTGTCTGCTGCTTATGTGTTTCAAGCTTCATGTAAAAGTTAGTAAGTTTCATGGCTGACCAGGAGAATACTGATAAATTCCTCAAAGAGCTAACTTCAAATATTAGATATTAATATTCCATTCATAAAGGCCCATTACAGGTCTCTACCACTTGCGTATTCTGTTATTCATAAATGTGCATAGCTGGCTTGTGGAGCAATGCCATCTGCCCTTCTATTTTAGTTCTGCTTTGCACTGTTTAAGGGAAAGATGTTTTAGAGGAAATAACAGAAAAAAGAAAGTGAATTCAATCCCTGAATTTGCCGCTTAATAGCTACATAATTTTGTGTAAATTTCTTAATATTTCTACATTTTGTTTTCCTTACTTAGCCAAAGGACATGATGTATAACTCATGTTGTTGCTAAACTAAATGAGAAAGCGGACACAGTGTATTCACCATGGTGCCATGTGTAAAATGCAGACAACAAACAGTTCTAACTATAACTTAATCCCCACTCAATCCTTACTTTGGTGCCTCCCGGTACACATTGAATCCGAAGCCATCTAAGACTTTATGTGTTCCTAACAAAGATTTTACCAATTCAACTGTTCTTCATTCACTTTGCCAAATCTTGTCATCTTCTATCAGTGAACTAAATAAGATGATCTGAAATTCATTTCTGACATGTCTCTGATATAGGTGTTGAAAACCCAAGCAACATGACATAGTTGATTTTCTATGGTTATAACAAAATACCTGACTTCGTGAGATTTATAAAGGAAAAATGACTTATTGAGCTCACAGTTTCAGCGGTCCAAGAGCATAGTGTCAGTTCAACTCAAGCTGCGGCGTCTGGTGGTAGAACATCGCAAAGGAAGTAAATGTATACTTAAGAGCACACCTGCGTGAGAGAGAAAGTGTGGTGGGTGACCAACTTTATAACAAAGAATACTCACTTATACTTCTTGTAACTATTTCATGTAAGGAACTAACTAGTTGTCAATAAAATTTAATCATTCTTTCCATCCTACTTATCCCTTAAAGGCATCATCTCCTTCACTGACACATTAAGGACCAAACCTTAAGATGTGTTTTAGTGAAAGCACATCCTACTCCATCCACACAGAATTAGATACTCTGTATACTATAAAGAAAATCAGCATGTTAGTGGAATGCATACCAAGGGATTATCTTTGAGATATTTAGACAAAGTTGTAAAAAGCAAAGCAAATGCCAGTACTTTTGATATAATGGTCTTAGACACTGCCGCATGAAAGAGAACCGATTTCCTCAAGGACTCCTTTGCAAGCAGCAGCACAAAAATTGTACCATCCGAATTCTAACTTGATACATTTCTGTTTTAAGTTGTGTATTAGAAAATCTGATCACGCTTAAACCTATACAGTGTGGACTTATTTCTTCAGTGATAGCATAGCCAGAGATCTAGTATAATTTTAAGTTCAGAAAATATAGTGGCCATATAACAATGATTTTCTTCACTCTGGAAATAGGAAAACTAAAAAGGGTTGTAATCTAAGGCTATAAAATTCAGAACAGAATCAGGGACTTGGGAGCAGTGAATGTTTCTCCATATCCCTGAGCACTCAAACTAGAACATTTTTTTCTTAAAAACTTGAAAAAGATCATTTCATGGTAAGTAAAAAAAAAAATTCCATTGCACCTTGAAAGTAAATCTACTGACAATATTATCCTGATGACTAATGAGTGGTACTGACAAATATAAATTGCACTTTCTTGTCTGTTGTAAGGCTACCTGGATAAATATCTTCCAAGTCTCTGCTTTCCCTCCCTCCCTTTCTTTCTTTCTCTCTCTCTCCCTCTCTCTTTCTCTCTCACTTGCTCTCCTATATATTTTCCTTTCTCTTTTCTACATTATGTTGATATTTACATAGCAAATAATGTGATAATGGAGGAAAATTAACCTGAATAGAAGGAAATGAACATTTTTGCAAGTTTTTATGTGTCCTTTTAATATGGATAACCATTGTTCGATAATGAAGAGAGCTAATAAGTCAATTGTGATACTGTTTAACTGTGGATGTTGTAAACCTTTTTAAAGCCTATCTTCAAAAGAGTAAACTAATTCCCATAATTATGATCTATGAAAAGATGAGATAAAATAAACCATACAAAATATTTCTACAGGGCCTAATCCAGAGCAAGCCCTTCATAAATGGTCAGTGGAGATGTTTTTAATAAACCAACAGTTTTACTATCAGTATGCACTTGATACTAGAAACAAAAAAACCTTAGTGCTTGTTTGATTGGCCAGTTCATTTTAGATTTCTAAAAAGGTAGCAATCACATATTTTGCCAAACACACTAATGTCACAATTGTACATTATTTTTATGTGGGGATCCCTATTCATTATATAAAACTTAGTAGAATATCATATTTAAATATGAAATGTACAAGAGCTAAATATATGCATTTATTTCTTAAATTTCACTGGATATGACAGGCTTGCCTAAATAATAATAGTAAGTGTCCAGTAAGCTGAAAAATACTTATGGTACATAAACATGACATTGTGATAATTTTCAACTTAGTAACACTCTTAAAGTTTTCTCTAAAGCAAAGGGTGGGTTTCATTTTTTTTTGAAATATCCATGGATACAATTAAAAGTTCAAAGCCTTCATGAAGTTTTGCTGAACATAAAATACATGCTATTAATGCCTTGAACAGCATACAGTCATTTTACACCATAAAAGTTTATCCCCAGAAATATCAATAAAAAGATTTAGAAGACTAAGTAATTAGTGTAAATTTTAATAAATATGATACTGACTGAGAAACTCCCTATTTTGTTTGTGTAAAGTGTTTTAATTCACCTTTATAAATACGCTCTATTTGAGTCTGATGTGCATTTTCTTATAAGGAACAAGACCAAGACTCATATACTGGCTAAGTTGAATGACAAAGATCAACAGTTCTAATTTGTTCTAATTATATCCACTCGGCCCACATTACGTATTTTTCATAATCCTCAAGTATCATTGATTAGGCACTGGGTGGATATAATGGAAGAAGAAGCTCATTTACTTGTAATGACTCTCATCCTATGTTAGCAGAAATTAATGCTTATGAATTATAAGCACATAGCAAAATCACTAGGCCAAATATCCCAAGGATTTGCATGCATAGGAGCCTGCTTCAGCAATCTCACTTGAAAAACACTGCTGTTAAAATAGTATAATTAGTGCATCATCTTCTAGATCAAGGATTCTACATCAATGTGTACTGCAGAAAAGGAATGCAACATACTATCTCTCATTCTGTAATTCTATGAGGACCAGTACTATAAGTACTATAAGGTAGTAAGGTTATTTTTCAGCAAGAAAACGAGGATTAAATACCTACTCCACTTCCGGAGAACAATAACATCTGAAAATTTCAACTTATTTTTAAAATATAATTTCCATTTAGTCACTTGCCTGTCAGTAGGACAAGTACTCTCAACTGGAAGGTGAAGTTTATTCTGCGTGAAGTTTCCAGTGTTTCAGTCCCAAATCATATGACTTTGAAATCACATGGCTCCACCTAAAAAGGCAGGTGGAAGGGAATCCCAGAGGAAAGCCACACATCCTCTGGCATCCAGGAAGCAGAGAGGTGAGCAGCAGGGGTCACAGATACCCCCTTCCTGGTCATGCCTTCAGCGATCTGCCTTTTCCAACCTGGTTGCACTTTCTACAGTACAATCACCGATAAACCCATCACCTTACCAGCATAATGCCCCATGGTCCACTTCCACACCCACGAGATTTTGGAGGGACACTCTAAATATAAAGCATAGCGTTCTTCTGATAGTTTAAGTCCTAATAGTTCTGCAGTATTAGGGAGCCTAATCCAAAGGTCCCCTGAGACTCAGAATAAACTCCCATGAGCCCTTATAAAACTTTTAGAAAGGAAATGACTTCAACATACAGGAGCACAAGGTAAATATTCCCATCCCATAAGGAAAAAGTAGATAAATAGGAATCAAAATAAAGCAAGAAAGTATCCAGGCAACAAAAACATTAAATCCTGTAGGTATAGGCCTGGGTAATTGGGCACCAACTGGTGAGAGATGATTTCCAAAGGGCACTAGTAGATCCATTCCGATGGCCTTGCTGGTTGCAGCCTACATGGGTTTTTTCTTGGGCTGACTCTGCAAACTGCCCATGCTTTTCCAAAGCAGACACCCCATATTCTCAGCATGTCCAACATCAAGGGATCTCTACTGTACCTTGAAACTCTTGCATCTTGACACTGTCCCTCCCTGGGCTCCTGGCGGGGACTGTGTTCCAGTCACACATTCTTGCCTGGTCTCCCTGGTATGCTGAAATCCTTGTGGAAGCCTCCATGCCCCCCATACATCTTGCATTGTGCATGACTGAAAATCAGGATCACGTGGATGACACTGAGGTTTTTTGCCACCAAAAGCAGTAATCTGTCCCACTTGGAGCTTGGCTGCAATGGCCTCTGAATACTTGTATATCTGAGCATGGTTAAGTGAGTCCAAAAATACTAATACCTTATGTGTCCCTTCTTGAGCACAGCACCCAGACATTTTATTTTTCAATAAAATTTATACTTACAAAGTTGAGCCAGGGATGAGCGGAATTTTTTGCTAATTTCTGAGAGGCCTATAAGCCCATGTTCCTCTTCTATTGATCTAGTACAAACTATTTTTCTCTACTGCTAATCTTCTCAATAACTTCCCTCTCCACTGCCCTTGTTTTATAGATATTTCCTATCTTTCCAACCTTCACAGCACCCACAAAATCTCAAGACATGATCAACTCATAGACAAATTTCTGGCAGAGGATAACACGCATGGCATCTAATCCAAGTGCTAATAAAATCCCACTGCCCATCTAAAACCTACTGAGCCTAACAGTTGCTGTCTGGATTACTATCAGCATTGTTGTGTTCTGAACTCTGGGCAGTACTGCCCATCAAGCATTGCTCACAACCTTCCATGGATTCTCTAGTCTCTATCTCCAGAACTTTCCAACCTCCTTCTCACACAAGTTCCAAAAGTGCCTGAACTACATGGGTAGGTGTATCACACCTATGATTTTATTCATAACTCCAAGTTTCAGTGTTCATCATTTCCCTGTCATTGGGATAAAATATTAAACACTGGTCACTTAAAATAAGAGAGGTTTATTTGGTTCATAGTCTCTACTGAGTTCATTATGATACAGGCTGGTTGCAAGAGAGAAGTTTATGGTAAAATGACAGGGCATAGGAAAAAGTGTTTGTCCCATAGGAGGCAGGAAGCAAAGAGAGAAGGGAGGAGGTAGAGAGGAAAATAACACCTTTCTGGATCACACTCTCGGGGACTGATTCCTCAAACCAGGCTCCAACACAGGACAGCACAGCCAACGGTGAACTCATCAGTTGTAATCTACTGATGGATATTGTTCTTCCATGATTCAACCACCTTTCAAACACATGAGCCTCGAGAGGACGTGTAAAGCTAAGATATAACATTCCCAGAGAATAGTTTCTTTGTAGTTATTAAAGATTTAGCTCTTCAAATGGGCTTTCATGAAGGCTATAGTCAGCACCTGCAAATCTAAGTATGCACAGAGGTGGTAGATTCTTCCAGGCTTTAAGAAACCTACTCCTGAGCAATACGCATTGACTGGTATCATCCACAGAGCAACATACCTTCACACTTACCGTGGGAACTGCACAATTTTGGAAAACACAAGTTCCCCAATTCCCCTATTTCATGTGGCCTCTCCTACATTTTCAGTAAGAGACTTCTTTTGTTGTTGGGCAACCATTGGCTGTGTTCACAGAGGAACTAAGATAAATCCAGTATCTCTTTCTTTGTGTGTGAAAGTTGGTGCTTCCCTGTGTTGTTATATTAGAAATAAGCAACCAAAAGAGTGTTGAAATTCAACTTCTGTACCATGGCAACAACTATTATTTCACAGGTTCATCCTGAAAATCTGATGAGTTATGAACTATAAAATAGTGCACCGTTAACTACTATGTAAATATTCCCCTAAATAATTACATCATATTAATGTTAAAATTTACTTTTATTCTATTTACTGATGTTACCATATGGTATTTACCCATATTAGGTAGGAATTTGTGTCAAGCTTTCATTTACAGCCTTTGAATTATTTGCCTTCTGTGAAAACAAAAACTGACAATATATTTTATCTTACTAAGAAGCATGCATTCACTAGCACACATGTTCACAAAACACATTCTTAGTTTAAAAGAAATATATAAAAGTTGAATGTAAATGTGTTAGTAAGCTTTGTTCTTGCTAGGACAAGCCTAAGGGAAGACAAATTCACTTGTTTCATAGTTTCAGAGAATGAAGTGTGTAGTAGACTTGCTCGAAAACAAAATCCATGGTGGAAAGGTATCGCCAAAATAGTCTGCTTGGTCCACGGCACTCAGGAAGTACTGAAAGGGTATAGAACCAGAGAGGAAGGAGCTGGAACCCACATATAATACCAAAAAGTAGGCCTTCCTGACCAACCCAGAGAGTGAAGTATGCTCTAGTCATCTTCTCAGTGGTCTCCACACCAATTAAACTGACAGCTAAACTTAACCATCATACCCCCAACCTTGCCAAATCAACATAAAAATACATCCCCTTATGTCATGCTTACTTTTCAAGTAAATATAATAACTGAATAGTTCCACCTAACATTATGTCTTGCTTATAACCCCAAACACAATAATCCCATTTCCGAAATTGCAATGATTCCAACATTCTTCAAAACTCCAAGTCAATGTCTAAAGAAAATTTTATCTGTGAAGATTTGTAAGAATCAAAACTAAATTAAATAATCACAAGGTGAATTGAGCAGAGTAAACAGAATGCAAAAGATTTCAGTCCTTTTTCCCATTCCAAAAGGGAAGAACATAGATAGAAAACAATCAGACCAAAGAGAGACTGAAACACAGCAGGAAAATATTAAGTCTTGTAGCTCCGTATTTGACATCCAGGGCAGATGGTAGTAAAATGTAAATTCCAAGGAGGTTTGGCAGCACAGCCCCTAGGGCCTTACCAGTTGGAATACTCTTGCCAGTTGGACAACACTCTTGGGTACCAACTGCTGGTTGCCTATAGCCTTCCAGAGCATATGCCCCATATTTCTGCTCACTTCAAATTCCTTTTCACAACACTTTTGGTTCATTCCCAGAGTCACACATCACTCTCACTGACGCAGTTTTAATGGCTTCCAAGACTTTCCACTGAATTATGGGTAGAAGCTACAACCCCTAAATTCTTCACACTGAAAAACCAGCATCACCTGGCAGATTCCAAGGTCTGCTACCAGTGTAAGAGGTAGCCAGAACTCTTTGAACCATGGCAATAGTGGCCTCAGAATACTTAGTTGGCTAGGCATGGTACAATAAAACCCAAGGCACCAGTTGCTTGAATGGTCCTTCCCAAACACGAACCCAGGACTTCTGTTTTCCAATGAAAGTTTTACACTTTGACAACTTTCAGTCTGCAGTAGTTGAAGTCTCACCAATTTCTGAGAAGTCCTCAGACAATCTCTTTTCTCCCTCTTCAAAGTACTTAGTTTCTTTTTTAGTTACTCTAATGTCTTCAGCAACCATGCTTCTTTTGACCACTATTTTACATTGCCCTTTTTCAGCTAAAATTTAAATTTTTCCGCTTTTCTTTTGCCATGAATTCTCATTATAAACCTGGCTAAATGCAGCGTGTAGGGTCCATGTGAGAGCCTGGAACCTGAATGTTGAATGACCTTGAAATTTACTGTCAGTTGGTCCACTGTCCTTAACCTCAGTCTCCCATAAATCTCAGGACATGGGCCGTAATAGTCAAATGTGTTTGCCAGTGTATAACAAACATGGCCTCCAGTATTATTCCCAGTGAAATCTTTGTTGTCAACTAAAAGTTCCTGGCCTTTTCTACCCACAGTTCTATGATTTTAATCTCTGAATTTTTACTAGAATCACCTACTAAGTTCAGTTACAGCAGTGTGAGGCTTATGTAGCCTGTGTCTCCAAATTTTTCTAAATTTCTTTTACACACCATTTCCAAAGGATATTAAAGTACATGGTCACATATAGGCTCAGCAAGGAATAATACTCCAGGGCCAACTTTCTGTATTTATCAACTTACCCAAATTATCCAGTGCTCACAGTTTCAAGGAAGAGAGGCTTCTTTGGTTCATGTTTTCAAAGAATACATTCCATGGTTAGCTCCAAGGAAGGAAAATCATGGTAGAAGGGCATTAAAGAGCAAAGTTTCTTATCCCAATATGACCAGAAAGCAGAGCAGAAAAACAACATCAGACAGCATGCCAGAGCACCTGTCTCACAGGCCAGGATCACACCTCAATTACCTCTCTAGAGGGACCCTGAAGTGTGCATTATTGAACTTCTGGGTGGCTCCCAAACCAATCAAGTTGACAATAAAAACCTTGCCATGACGTCATCCACTCACTAGGTATGTTAATCTTTTATAAATTTCACCTTATTTTGTTCTGTGACAACATTTTAAGTATCTATTGTGATCCAAATGGGTGATTTGATGAGCTGGTGATGAAACATATTGTACAGTAAACAAAGCATGGTTCTGTGAGGTCTGATATGATGGACACTGCCTCACAAATGGACATAAAAAGCAATAATCCCTGAAAAATATTAACCTGAAATCACCTGTGTGGGTGTCTTTATAATATGTCCCTCTCTTAAGGCCTTTGGATCAAGAGGGAAGTCATCTATGTTCCCACAGTGAGATATTTTGTAAATCACTTGTACAGTTCTCTGGTCATCAAAATTTGCAAGTAATTGTATTTCACTTGGTATGTTTAAATAAATAAGAATGATTGAGAAAGTTCTGAAGTCTTCCATAATTTGGGGTGAAACATCTCCGTAAGATCCTAATGAGGAAAAATGAATATAAGAAGAGAGATTAAGAGGGATCAGGAACCAAGACCCACAGTTCTTCTAAAGGTAATGTTGACCTAGTAAAACTGGGCTTGAATTCACAAAATCTCCATAGTTACCAGCTCTCTACCATTTAGCTCACAAGGTGATATTGAACAAGCTAGTTAAATTCTCAGACCCACTTTTCATCTACAAAATACAGACAAATGTTATGATACACCTACATTTAACAGTTTTTGCATGTTCAAATGTGTTATTCTGTCTACAGAAAAATGCTTAACTCAGTGACAGTGATATTGGAAAGCTGGCATTCACACTGAAATGAAAAACAAATGTCCCAGAAGTTGCATCATAAAAGGTTATAGAAAGTATAAAAGATGAGAGTAAGATTTTGGAAAAACTTAAATTTGTGCTTTCCACATAGCTGGAATGGGGGCAAGAAAGCATGAGATAGTATTAAAAATAGGAGTTCTCAGTGAACAAAACTGCGATTAGTGAGACCAGAAAAGAGATCTGAGCTCAGAAGTGTTACTGTATTTATTGTATTGCTTTGGGTTCTATAGAGAAGAAAACTTATAGAAAAGATATGTATAATCATGCATCTTTATTATAGGGGTAGAAATGCATAGTCCACCATTGCTTTGTGCATTTGTCAAGAGCCACAGATAGAGTAGCTCTTCTTCCAAAGCAAATGGAAGTCACCTCCCATGAGAAAGTAACCATAATCAGTAGAACAGAAGGAAGCAAATATCCAGCGCCAGTGCAAGCTGGTGGGGGCTGTGCTGGAAAGGCGAAGAAAGTAGTGCACAGCGTCCCAAGGTGATGGCAGCAGAAGATGCACTTGCTCCAGCAACCCAGAGCTCCTCAGAGACGGATACAGCTCCTCCCTCTTACCTGCCTTCATTGCATCCAGGCTACAAATCTTTTGGTTGGTGCTGCGCACCGTTGTATGTTTGCTGGCCTATGTTAGAAACATCACTGGAAACACCTTACAAACACAAAGTTCTGAGGCAGCGTCCAAGTCAGAGCTCAGATCTGTGCTGAGTAACCCTACCAAGCCTGCAGTAGGTTTAGTCCTAGGTGCAGGGCTGATCTCGTTTTCCAGATGTGGGGGCTGGGCTAGTCTTTAGATTGCTTTAGTAACATACTTCTTTGTTCCAGTCAAGATGACATGTCCCCTTAAAGGTTTATCTCTACCATATACAAATCCTATAGGATGGTAAAATTGATGTATATCATATCCTGTTTTCCTGCTCTATGGCCTCTCTTAATTCGCTCACCATTAAGACCAGTTAGTACTACCAGCAAAAAATTAATATTTAAATATTCCTTTTCACATATAGTACCACTGTATGAAGTCACTACATACAACCTGTGAAATGAAAATGAAAGCAAAGTCCAATATTAAATTAACAATTACGATTCTTACTGACATTTTCATGTCAAAGGGTGAGTTTTCAGATTTAGTCCTACAGTCTTCAAAATTCTGCCTTAGGTCTGGATCTTCATACTTCTGTTTTCTTCCCACTTTTTAAAAAACTTAACTGTTTTTACTGCATTTCAAAGTGGCGGGTCTTTAGAGGTCTTAAAATTGAATTATCTACTAAAATCTTTTTGAAATTATTACCACTGATTAAAACTGAAGGCTGGTGGGTTTAAATGCTTCAAACCAAGAAGTAAATGCATCACGATCCAGAGATAAGACTAAGTGGGTGTGGCAGTATTATGTATCCTCATACTGGCAAATGCTTCCTTGGACTATTTCAAGATGCTAAATATGAGTTTCTGAGAATGAAAAAGAACCCTTCCGGTTAACAAGTTCTAAAAGCACTAGCTCTGGAGTTTAAGTCAGCATCTCAGTCTTTAGGCACAGTAATATTTAATTAGATGGAACAAAGCAATTGTAGCCTGGGCTCGTGTACTGTGCTAATAGTTGCCCTAGGATTTAATTTTGATAAGGCAACTGAATTCTGCCAGCATCCAGGTTGTGGGAGACCGCTGAAAGACCTGTGGTCTGTATCCATTTTGTACTGCTGAGAGATCTGCAGTCCGCATCCATTTTGTAAGCTACCAGCCATCTTGAAATTTTAGTTTCGGTTTCCATATATGGTTAACTTCCTGTAGTTATGTAATATCTTCTATATATGGTCAATTTCCTGTAGTTATATAACATCTTATGTAACAACTTCCATATACGGTCAACTTCCTATAATGATGTAATATCTCATGATGTTTGTACCTCCCTCCGTTGCCTGGTTACCTATTGACGTCAATCCCCGCTCCTGCACTGTATATAAACCCGAGACTTCCGTTCACTAAACGAGGCTTGATCAGAATCCTGTCTTGCCTCCATTTCTCGTGTCTCTCTTGTCTCCCTATAATCCAACTCCCCCTCTCATTAGGAGCCTTCGTTGACTACCCGCAGGCCGGGACACCAGGTAACACTTCCTGTCAAAATGTCAAAACCACAAAGGACAATACCAAGTTATCATTCCTTTCCTAAGGGTCCGTCACTAAATCAAAAGTCACACTTTGAACATAAAAGTAAGTGCACAGCGTAAATGAAAATAAGAAGCATACAACTGACAACTAAAAGCAAATTAAGCGCATATTATATTTGCAATATAATAGCATAAAAAGCTCTAGAAGGGGAATGAATGACAAAGAAATTTCAATGGCATCACATTTAGAATGTTTTTTCTAGTCAGGGAAGAACACCTTTCATGTGGAATTTTTAATAATATGTATATAATATCTTTATGTCTAAGGAAAGTTGATAAATTATTGGTCCCTAGAAACAATTGTGAAACATTAAAAGAAAACAAAAAATTCTATATTATTTTGAAAAGAAAGAAAAATAAAGCTTTATCTATGTTATGAGATTTATTGAATAAGATACAAAAAGAAAACATTTTCATCAAATACTTTGACTCCAATTTGTTCTGTAATGTTAAAATTTGCCTTAATTGCTGTGTTTTCTATGTGCACACTGCATTATGTAACTTTAGTGCTCCCATTCACTCTTTTCTAGGAAAATAATTTTTCTATCAGGTGTATTTTAGGAAGGAGGTAAAAAGAATTGCTTATGTTGATGTACTTTGTAAAACAGATGAGAACAGCTACCTGGTAATAAAGCAAGTAAGTTTAGATTTTCCCTCTAGATCCTTCATTTTTTTAACTTGAAATCAGTGAGAAAAAGAAAGACTGATTATGTTAGATATTATTAATTATCATCTAACCTATAAAAAATAATGGTTATTTCCTCTTAATTCCAGAAAAGTTCACAAGTACTAACCATCCTAAAACATTCATTTGAGAGGAATTTGTGGAACCATGGAATTTTAAAATAGGATCTGAGGGCTAGGGTTATAGCTCAGTGGCATAAGTGCCTGCCTCACAAGCACAAGGTACTGAGTTTGATCCCCAGTACTGCAAAAAGTAAATAAATAAATAAAAAATAGGATCTGAAATGCTTATATTTTGCTCCTTCTTACTGGAAGTACATCTAAACAAACTAAGAATCTCTTTAGATCAACTAGAAAACAAGTATAGGAACTTAGTTGACTCCCCTGGTATGAAAGAGCTGTAGACGAGCTATTCAGTAATTCTAGAAAATAATAAGTAGCCACTAACAGCACCCAGTCAAATGTGTTAGAAACACATGTATAGATTGCAGAAAAGGAAATTTTATAACTGAGACAGACATGCACATGAACGCTGGAATCCCTGTTGGAACGTGGATTGTGATGCGATTTACAGGGAGTGGAGGATTAAACTTGTGCATATTTGCATTGCTGACGAACTGGTAGCCAAGGATGGTGAATTTGAAGTGATAATTACATGATTTGTGGCAAGATAAAAATCTTGTCTTTTATGGACAGTTTTAATTCTTCTGTTAACAGGAACAATAAAATTAAGGATTTGTTGTTATCGATTCACTTTGGTTTGATTGTCTTAATTGCAAAAAGGGAGATTACAACCTACACAAAGCTAAATTTTTCATGCTAAATAGATTTATGAGGAGCTAGGGATATAGTTCAGTGGAATAAGCGCTCGCTTGGCAAGTGCAAAGTCCTGAATTCAATCCCTGGTTCTGAGAAAAAAATAAATAAATAGACTTATGAGTAAAAGCCCTTAGAGAATATATGTGGTCCCCAGTTTCACAATTTTTCCTATAAATATCCAGACTGTGAAATATATTTTACCTGACCTCAGATTAATTTTCAGTACTTACCACAGTGTTAAATCTAAAAGAAAGTTTGAATTATCTGGACCCACCTTTGGAAGAGTCAACACGCGAAGTGTCTTAGACAAGCCCTTGATGTATTTTCAGGGATAAACCCTAAAGGGGGAAAACCAAAGAAAATGGATTGTTTGCAAAAGTACCGCGACAAAAGCATGAAACCTTAAGGGTTATTTTTGTATTTTCAAATTATTTATAGTCATAATTCCTTTATAAAGACCCTGACATGATGGGGAAGCCTGGCTTTCTCATGGAATAGTCAGGGAAGCTGGATATTTCAGGTTTCAGATGGATGCTGAGATTCTCAGGCACTAACTGCATACACAGCAAGGCCATGTTATATCTCCCCCTCCAACCGCTGTCCTCTTGAACACATTTGTACCCGTTTGCAGGAGAGCAGGTCAATTCTCTTAGGTCCTGAAACATTTCTGGAAGGACAGCTACACGGAGAGT
Source organism: Dinomys branickii (assembly GCA_004027595.1). NCBI lineage: Eukaryota > Metazoa > Chordata > Mammalia > Rodentia > Dinomyidae > Dinomys > Dinomys branickii. The sequence continues at coordinate 58,512 of PVLD010005662.1, read as the reverse complement.
GGACTGTGTTCCCACGAGCCTTTCTTGGAGATGCTGTGAGGTTAACATTGGATATTACCCACAAGCAATTATTTCAGCCAAGTAAAGATATTGGTTCAGGTGGTGACTATTACAAAGAAAAAGACAGGAATAGATGTTTGTTTCCTATTTCTGAGGCGCCAACAAAGGAGTAGTAATTGTACTTGGGCGTTACATATCAGAACAAGTCCGCCAGCGTATGGGCCTATGCAGCTGATTTGGTCATAAATAGTCCCCTTAGAAAATTAAACCAGTCAAGTCATCCTGAAATCATTCTATCTGTAAACTATGATCCTGAGAGTTTCTTATAATTCCCCTGTCTCAATAAATCACCTGCTTTTTGTCACTTCAGTTTTACTTTATTTTATAATTAAAATAATTACGTAAAACTACCGATGAAGCAAAGCAAACACTGTCCCTTAAGGTGCTCGAAGGGAATGTGCAGATAGGCTTTGGAATGATCAGCTGGTTTTCACGTTTTGTCAGCACCCCACACGTGACTCTTCAGTCTTCTCATTCATCTCCTCTTGCATTCTTTTTTTTTTTTTTTTTGCGGTACTGGGGATCGAACTCAGGACCCTGCGCTTGCTAGGCAAGCGCTTATTCCACTGAGCTATATCCCCAGCCCTCCTCTTGCATTCTTTTTGAGAACATTTTTCTCCTTACCTAGAACCTTATTTCTTTGTCCAACTACTCTTGAAGTTTAAGCTAAAGTTAAATCATTTAAATATTTTCCCTATGGCCTTCCAGAATGTATAAACAGGTAACTCAGGTTTTACTTGTTCCTCTCTCATTTTGATCCTATACACCAGCTTCTATTTTTTTTCTCATGAGAGAGCTCATCAAATGAAATCATTTGCAAAACACTCCATGACACACCTTTTAAGAATTACCATATACTCTGTGAAAGGAAAGGAAGCTGCTCAAAAGGAAAGAACAACTGCGATGAGGGAAAAGAGAAAAGAACAAAAGGGAAAATATGTGTATATGTGTACACAGGATAGGCAATACAGTTGCACTACTAACTTTTATTTCTCTATCAAAAGCAAATGTTTATTTATTTATTTATTTTGTGGTACTGGGGATCGATCTCAGGACCCTGTGCTTGCTAGGCAAGTGCTTATTCCACTGAGCTATATCCCCAGCCCCAAAAGCAAATGTTTAAGTGTTTGATCAATCTTACATGCCTACATTTGTTTACCTGAGTATCCCATTTGAAGATAATAACATGTAATACAACAACCATTGTTAATTTCCTATCACCTTGTCTGAAATTTTCTGTTGCTTGTATTTTATTGTGTGATTTTATAAATGTGTGTTTGTTAATATGTTTTCATTCTCTTATCTTTAAAATTAAAAATTAAAAAAGAATTGCAATGTATATTTTAAATTTCTGAACTACAGAGAATTTATTAACTAGCTCTGTGTTTATTACAATATTAAATAGTATTGTGTTTTTATAGATAAAGTAATAAAGGTGTGTAGGTTACAAGTAACAGATGATACTGTTAGTAAACATTGGACCCAAAGCTTCACATGGTTAAACCTAAATATGACTTTATGTTATTTGAGGATGCACATGTAATTAACTAGCACATCTTTAATTCTTTCAAAAGAGGAATTGTATTGATCTTTATGTTTCTACTGTCTGCATAACTTTCACAGTTTTAAAGATAAACAAATGAAGTTAATTTGGTGAGCCCTCATATCTTGGAAAAAGGTTTGTAACATTTATTACAAAGAAATTTGGCAGGAAGAAATCTTGTATAGCTGGTGATAATAACACAATATATTTATGGGTCTCTCATGGCTGAAAAGTGAAGAGAGTTCTGCTAAAGACAACAAAACTTAGAGTTTGCTTCCTAAGCCATTTAGGATAAACAATTGCAGAACAGCTATGCTCAGAAGCAAGAAACACACTACAGTAGAAGAAATTTACTTTAAAGTACACGTTCAAGGAGAGATTGTTTCTTTTTGAGTGAAACGGATAGAAATACTTGTACAAGCTTAATCTTTCTGAAAATAATTAAACTTTCTTTTTCATTACTCCTTGGAGAAGGAAGGGGGAAAATGGCTTCTAGTGGAAAAGAAAAAAACAAGTACTCTCTCAAATGAAAGTTACCCCTCAAAATACTGCAGAGAGATACTAACAATCTTTTTGTTAGGAACGGAGATAGTACTGTCGGTATAGGAGCCAAGCCAGTATTCTGCCAGTTCATCTAAAGAACAGGGAAAGGTCTGTCAGCTACAAAGAGTGATGGTTAGCTAAAACTTGTTAGGTGTCTGGTTATGTTTTCAAAAATAGATGTAGCTGCCCCCTCACACATTAATACACTACTCAAGGTACACATTTTTATTTCTCAGTCTTTCTAAAAGAGATGGTGGTCACATACATAAATATTATATTGAGAGCAAGGGCATTTGTGCAACCATGAACGATATCCTTTTTTTGGACTATTGCTAAAGAATTTTATCTCATGTAGCATTACAAATCATTCCCATAAACATTGTGATGAGTGTGAAATGTTTTCTGGCCGTGGAGGAGTTCTCTAGTAACATCAATTTTGAATTTATTTCATGCATTATGTCCTGTGCTCTATGTATGGCAAGGGGAGTTTTTGCTAAGTGAAAAGCATCATTAAACGAACACAAGCAGGCTGGGGATATAGCTCAGTGGAATAAGCACCTGCCTAGCAAGTGCAGGGTCCTGAGTTCAATCCCTAGTACCACAAAAAAAAAAAAAAAAAAAGCACAGATAATAAAGGAACACAAGCATAATAATGAACCAGAGTTATACTGTAGTGTAATGAAGGCCAAGAAGGTCTACATTTTAAGAATAAATCAAGTTGGATTCAGACAAATCTTTGGAAAAGAAGAATTCTTTCACCACTCAGGACAATACAAAATACTTGTTAGGTGAGAGACATGATTTGAGGGAAAAAGATGGAGCTAGCGTTTAAGAAAAAAATATTCATCTAGCTAATGGCTATCTTAAATAGTTAGAAGTAGAATAAAGAACCTTGAGGTGCATATTGCCCTTAATTCATAGTCACTTCAGCACAGGAATCAGAACTAATGTACCCTCATGAATACATCGGACACTGTCAGGCAGGGCTCAGTACTAACTAAGTTCTGACTATGACAGGGTCATGGTGCCAACACAGACCTTGGTTTTCAAATAAGACAAGCTGGCATTTTCAGCTGAGGATTTGGAAATCAGACCACTGAAAATCTGCAGTCATTACCTTTCTCCTTTGTAGCAAGTTGAATTTCCCCATCCTTGGTTCATTTCTGCTTCTTATAGTTTCCTATAGGAAACTATTAGCACTCATTTGGGGCCGGGAGGTTGGGAGGGTTACAGACTGTGAATCAATAAAAAACATTCTAGTTACAAGGTCAAATGATCATTACAAATATCATTTCTTGAGATTAATTAGAGGAGTGAAGTTCTGAACTACTGACTGAGGGCAGCTTCTTCAGCCCATCGCTGCTGACCTTGACGAGGACTATGGCCTCTGGTCCTAACTGGCACCTGGGATTGCTTAGGTGACTACAAAAGCTGTGGGAAAATTCACATAGTGTACTGAGCATAAACATACTTTTTTTTTTCTTATGCTCAAGAGTAAGTAATATCAATGAGTAGTAGTCATTTGAATTATACTTAGTGGAGGATTAGAGTAGACAATTTCAAAATGAGATTTTTTTAGGAACCTACAAGATTTTATCTAACAATTAAAAGACGTGATAGTGGACTTAAATTTTCATTATAACTAATCTATTAGTATCAAAATTGAATGAATTCATTGAATTAAAAACTTTCATACAGAAATAAAAATGATGCTACTCTAATTATAATTCATTAACTCATTGGCATTTGCAAGAGAATCAGATTTACTGATATATTATCTAGACTCTAGAAGATGTGAAGGGAATACAAAGAGACCAAGCACTAGGCAACGAAATATGTTTAAACTTCTGGTATGACTGATGATGAAATATACAGGTTGTCAGAGGGTAAACAATATCTTAAAATAAAAATCAGTCAATAAAAATGTTAGTGAAACAAAAAATAATAATTCCAATAATTTCACCAAGTTTTAACTCATTTTTTATCTTTGTAAAAGAAACTGAATTTAAATTCCATCTGAGGAGTTGGCAGCAAATAAAATTCTCAAATTCGTAGTGAATTAACAATCTTCCAAAAAACATGGAGGAGGGAGAGGTTGAATTGTTTTGTTGTCTATTTCTATAGGGTTCTTTGTAATTTAATTTTAGCTCCTTGGTAAATCCTGAAAGTGCTACATCACCATAAGAGAGAATTGGAAATCATCCAGTATTCAAATCTATGTACAAAGTTCATGTTTCTGTTAAAGGTAATCTATTTTTGGTTAAATACCTCAAGGAAAGGAAAATATTTATATTCCAGAGTGCTTTGGCTTATATGTAGAGAACTTAATGATAAGAAATTCCAGTTATTACAAACTGACTTCTCCTTTCTTTTATTTTTAAGCGATTGGTCCAAAAACTCCAGGACCATCTAGATAAAGTATAATCTTTCCTCCAAATAATAGAATTTAGGTGATTTAAAAACAAATTCTATGAAACTTCTTTCATCACTGCCATCCTTTTCCTATGCACGGTGTAGATTTCTACACCAGTCTCCTTGGACAAACCATGCTTTGTCAAGCTCACTGTTTAAAATGTTATGTCAAGAACTAAAGTTAATAAAAAGAGTGTGGAATCACAGGAAAATATGCTGCTATTTTTCCCTTCTTTTTTGAGATACACTCTTTCCCTGCCTGCACATTATGTTTATGTCAAACTTTGAAAATGCCATACCAGATTACTCAAATAATATTTCCAGACCTCTATAACTTGGCATATTAAACATAGGATGGTAATTAGAAAATTAATATTACATAATGAGCTGATTAAGACTGCAATAATGGATGATCATTGATGATGATATTTGAACATAGGACTCACTGCTTTCTTCCTTTAAAATTGCAGTCAAGCTCATTATTACAAGATGCCCGGCTCCTCTGTGACCCACTTATCATCCGAGATACTATCAAGCTCTCGCACCTTTCTCCAACTCAAAGACTTGAGAAACAGAGAGTATTGAGACTCTTGATTCACACAAACATAGATGGACTTCACACTTCATGTTTCTCTAATGATGTCACCTAAGCCTTTGAAATTGAATTGGCTCACTTGTGAAGTAGAGTGACCTGACACATAGAATTCTTGTGAAGTCACAATTACTTACATAGGCCGTTTAACATAATTGCTAACCTAACCATGAATATTTAAATTTCTGTGATGATCACTGTTTTTCATATTTCTCCATCCACACCATTGGAAAGAATGAGTAGGGATATTGGAGTGTAGCAATCTACTGGCACCAACCAAGGTGCTTCATCTAAATTCGCTTTCTCAATTATTCATAAATGCTCATGTCACCCATTTACTCTATTTGAAATTTAATGTCACTTTACAAAAGCTGTGCTTATGATTAAGGCATCCAATAACTTACTAATATTCAAATAACTCCAAAGCACTTCTTTCTACTCTATAGGCTTTATATTATTAGCATTTTATGTGCATGCACGCAAGTGAAAGTCATTGAATCTCTTTGGCTTTGCTGTGTTTAATTTTATTTCTTGCTTAGTGTGTACTGCATAAATTAATTGGGGAGAGTATAATATTTCAGTATATGTATACAGTGTGCACTGATTAAATCAGGGTAAGTAGCATCTCTCTCACATGAGATTTATTTATATTTTGAGGTCTCAAACTTTTGTTTTTTGGGTTTTCATAAAATATATAGTAGCTTACTAGGGTTGCCCTGTGGTGCAACAGATAGCACATTGGACTTCTATGGTAGAACAATGTGAACTTAGCTATTCTACTGTGCTCAGGAACACCTTCTAAGATTTCTGCTGTCTAATTGTGTCTGGTAACAGCTGTCCAATCTTTCTTTTTCCATATTTCCTTTTCATGCTTATAAGCCTCCAGAAACAATTTTTCTTCATCATATGTGAATCGCGTTTTTATCTTACCCATTTTTTGAATGCAGTTCTTTGGCATGATCCAATTTGAATTGCAGTCCCCTTAAAAGGTAAACAATTATATTCATCTGTGGAAAGCAGATTCAAGTTACAATTAAGTACAAAGGTTTGAGCAATTTTGTAAGTTACCTGTTAGAGAAAGTTGTGTGACTTTTTGTCTTCTGGTCAAAAGGATGGTATTTTATTTCTTTCTAGTATGAAGAGTTGTACTGAGCCATCAGTCATCTAGTGTGATATTTGAACATATACCAGACTTGTGATAGCACTGAGAAATAAAGCAGTGAATAATCTACTTTTCTCTCTTTGGGTAACAAAAGTTTTTTCTTCTTTTCTGTAAAAAAGATCACATCTTTTACAGTCTAAAGGGATAAATGAATCAGAAATTACTTTTGTGTGGGAGATGGACATAAATTTTACTTTGATTGTGTCAGTTAAAGTGCTACGGGTAAGAACTGTAAAAGGTAAGCTTAGCAAGTGAGGAGCCTACAGAAATCAATTCTACAGCGATGACTATCTTACAGTTTGGACCTCACACATCTCCCAAAGTCTCAGGTGTTAATAGCCCCAAGGAGGCAATACTGGAAATGATGAAATATATAAAAGGTGGCCCTAGTGGAAGGTCTCAAAGTCATTGCGGCCATGTCTGGGAGGGGACTGTAGGACCGCAGAATCCTTCTCGCTCTCTTTTGCTTACTTCCTGTGATGCACGCAGGTTTACTACACTGTGAACTAGGGCCGTAACTTGCTTCATCTCTATAGGTCTAAGAGGAATGAGAATAATGTGTCATGAACTAGAACCTCCAACACTGGGAAGCGGTATAAAACCTTCTTCTTTATAATAAGCTGTCTCAGGGATGTAGGGAAGGAGTGCTGACAACCACGCTTGCATGACTGAGGATCTTTTTAAACGTTATGTCTTAGAGTTCTTACTGGCTTCAGTGCAGTTCAGATTCTAATACGCTCTCTTTAAAAAGGGACCCACTAGAAGATAAATGAAAATCAGACGTGGAATTTTCTTGAAGAATTTTAAAATAATCTCTTTCTGGTGGGCTAAATCAATAAGGCATAAACCTGGAAATAATGACCCTATCTCTGCCCAGACTTGGAATGAGAATTAAACCAGTAGTAAAGAAATAGAGCATGAACGATGGAATCCTAGAAGTATTTTCCAGTCTCTTGACCCAAGTGTGTAACAAGTGAGTTGTTTTCCATATTGTCAAATAAATTCTTTTCATTATATTAGCCGATCTGCATTAGATCTCTTCCACTATCATAAAATTCTCATGTTGTCATTTGTATTCACACCGTTCATTTAAATATCAGAAATTGTCATCTTCTTTCTCATCATGCACATCCAGTTCTTGAGAAGTATTGTTTGTTTACTTATTGAATACACTATGGACTCAGAATTCATGTAAAGTTTAAAAATAGTAACATAGGTATTATTGAGACCACATCTGGGTTAGGAAATAAAAGCTCCCAGTTCTTGGCAGACACCCCTGTCTAAACCTGATTCATTCTTATCATTAAAAATCATTATTAAGATTTGATAAAATCTATTTCCTATGAAATATTTATTTACTTTCACAGATTGGTGTTTTTGAAAGTGGCTTAATTTGTTAAACATTCCCATGTTTTCTTGAGTTAAATTTACACAGAGTAGTCCTCACTTTTATTACAGCACAGTTCTTTGAGTTTAGGCAACGAAATTCAATTTAGAAAGACAAAAACAAGAAGCAACTCATAAAGTAATTTACATCCTCCAAACATTCACTGGGTCCTGTTGAAGTAAATTCGGCTTTACACCTTTGTACAACGGCTACAACAGCATAGGCACAATGTTTACCAGGGTTACGCTTTTGTCTTTCACAAATGTGTGTGAATGTAATCATATAACGCTAGCTTTTTGGTCTGGTTTCTTCCACAGAACGTAAAGCATTAAAAATCCTTTTTTATGAAGTATTCTAAGTTTTCATGAGCTGAAAAATCATATAGTGTTTGTCTTCCAAGTATATTCTTTTCACAATTAATTTATTTTATTTTCTATACAATTTCATATGCATTTTGTCTTATTTTTTTGGGAACAGTAAAACATTCTTTCCTTTTTGTTTTCTTTTTTTTTTTTTTTTTGACAGGGTCTCACTGTGCAGTTCAGGCTGGCCTTGAGCTCACTTTGTAACCCAGGCTGGTCTTGAACTTGCAATGATCCCCCTGTCTCAGCCTCCCGAGTGCTAGGATTACAAGCATGTGCCACCACGCCAGGCTTAAAGAAAATAAAAATTTCAAAACAAAATAATAGGAGAATAGCAATAGTTAATACATTGTGTATTGTATCTTAAAGTAGGTATTCAGAGTAGATGATATGGTAATAAAAATTCTCCAAACAATATTAGCACAAATCTTTGTTTTCGGTGAACTAAGAGAATGCCCATCAACCACGGAATGGATAGAAAACACGTGATCTTTTTGTACACTGCAGTGTTACTCAGTCATAAAAAATAAACTTGTGGCAGTTACAGGTAAATGGATGCAACTTGAGACCATGCTGTAAGTGAAATAAATCAGACTCACATGTATAAACACCATATTGTCTCTCTAGTTTGAAAAACTGAAAGAACACATTCATATATTTTAGAGAGATGGAATATCTTTCTATTTAAATATTTTCTGAGATTTTGTCTGGGATTGCTTTGAAGCAATAGATAATTTTAGAAGAATAGACATTTTAAGAATCCTGAGGTGTCCATTGTATGAACCTGAATTATTTCTTCACTGTTGTGTATCTTCAAGGTTTTGCTAATAAGGGTTTAGAGTTTCCAGAAGACTGACCTTGTAAATATTTTCCCAGATTTCAATGAATTATTTCAGTATTTTAATAAGGATAATAATCTGATCAATCTAATTTCATTTTCTATTTATTTTGAATATACAGAACTATAGTCATATCTGATATACTGACCTTTATTCCTATGATCAGGCAGTTAGTTCCTTGGTTTAAGTATGTCCTCGTTAAATTCTTTTAGGATTTTTATGAAAACAATCCTGACATCTATAGATTGAAGCATTGTGATTTCATTATCTCCAGTTTATATCTTCTCACTCATTTTTCTGCTTCACTGTTCTGTGTAGCTTTCAAAGTGTGAGGCTGAATAGGTACGGTAACAGCACATACATTTGTCTACTTCAAGGATATCAGAGAGAAAACGTTCAGCCTTTACCTGCATAGAAAATGCAAGGCATTTGCTGATCCTTTGTTTATTTTGTTTCTGTGTATGTAAGTGTTACCTTGGTGCTCTTTCTCAATAATTTTTCATTTCATTCAGTGGGAAACTTTGATTTTAGCTCTTTTCAAATACAGTATATTTTTACTTACTTGGTGAATTGATATGTTCATGTTCAGTATTTATCTTTACACCTGTCGATCTAATTTAGACTTATTTTTCCATTGCTTGTAAGCAATACAGTAATTTCAACTTCCTTTCAGTTGTTACATTTGTTAATATTAGTATGGTTTATTGGTACGTGCTGCCAGGAAGAAGGAGCTCTACAGTTTCAGTGGGACTGTACACAGGTAGAAGCATTATGGAATAAGTGTAGAGAGCCCCAATATTACTTACTAAGTGTTTTAAAAGTGTGCATATCTTTGATTGGAGTGCTCGTTCTATACGTTTCTTGAATGAGTTATTGCATCTGTCATAATTTTGATGTGGCTTTTAAGCAGTCTGAAGCAATCTAACTTTCTTTCTAAGTTACTTACTTTTGTTTAGTTGAAAGCACTGACTAGTTGCTTAATATTTATTCTGCAATTAACTTACTTGAGTCTATCTCTAAGCTTCTCAGGTGAATTTTTCCTAATAGTATGCTCTCACAGTGAGAAGGTAATAATTTTCTGGCTAGAGGATGTTATGAGGTTTCAGATTTAAATTTTAGTATTTTTCAATATATTTTAATTTTTTTTCTTGAAGGATTTTCAATTCAACACATTTTTCTGTTTTTTACTTCTTTCTGTAACACTTACTTGGTTTGCTTTTTGCATTGCTTACCATTAGTGACATTTACAAAAATGAGAGTAATTTTTCTTTCAGATATCTATAATTTATTATCTATTTCTGATGTCACATGGTCTACTCTAGGCCCATACCACCCTGAATGTGCCCGATCTCTTCTGATTATAATATGGTCTTTTTCTACTTATTTTTTGCAAAGTTCCATTAAACCTTGTTTTTTTTCTTTTCCAAGTATTTTTTCAAGGCGTTTATTTTAGCATGTTTTTATTTATTTGTAAAATATCTCTGAATATTTTCTGAGGATTTTTCATTCAGTTTAAATGACTGACTTACATTTTTCTTTAGCTTCTTGTTTGGATATTTGGAAACACTTTCAGCAACACAATGACTTCTTCTATCAATCTGTTTCTCTTGAAAATTGTTTCCTTTTGGTGGCATTGGCCTTGATGGTGCAAAGGAAGTGAGGAGCTGGATTTTCTTTTTTCTGTTTTACTTCTTTTTCTCTGTATTTTTCCCATTACTTTCCTTTGCAAACTTATCTGCAGAGTATTCTGTCTCCTCCACTTCCTCTATGTAGCTGAATTCCACCAGGAACAATGATTCTCATAAGTTGTTTTCCATACCCTAACATTTTTAAAATTTTATTTATTTATTTTTTTTTTTTGCGGTACTGGGGATCGAACTCAGGATCCTGCGCTTACTAGGCAAGCGCTTATTCCACTGAGCTATATCCCCAGCCCTTAAAATTTTAAACATTAAAGAATGAAAGCACATTAGCAAAGAAATAGACATAAACAAAACGACCCACAAACAATAGAAACAAGACAGAATTTCAGACAAGGTGATAGGAAATTAACAGTGGTTGTATCACATAATATCTTCAAATTGGTTACTCAGTTAACCAACTAGAGGCATGTAAGATTGACCAAACAATTGAACATTAAGTGTTCCTTTCAAGAAAGCAATACAAATCAGTAGTACAATGGATGCAACTAGAGTCTATACTCATAAGCAAAATTGATCAGACCCGCATGTGTAAATGCTGTATTGGTTCGCTAGTGTAAGAACCTGAAAGAAGAAATAAAATCTGAAAGGTATAATAGATATTGTGAGGGGGAAAGAAATTACTCATAAGGAAAGAACAACTGGGATGAGGGAAAAGAGAAAAAGAAGGGAAAATATTATAAACAAATATATATATATATATATATACACACACACACACACACACACACACACACACACTTATATACATATATATATTTCCCTAACACTTTAAAGTGATTTTCTTCTAGCAAGCTTTATGAATTATCATGTCTCTTCCTACTATCAGTATGGGACACATGATTATCTTCACTTCCTATTCCACTTACTCTTTTTGATGAAGTCATTTAAATCTCTGTATCTACTGATTTAGTTTTATGTTAAAAATTTAAAAAATGACAAAACGAAAATGAAGACAAATCAAAACAACACAAAAACAACAAAAATGATACATGACCTCAAGACAAAATGATAGAAATTTAATGTGGTTGCTCATACTGTTATCTTCAATGAAGTTACTCAGTGCATTAGACATAGGAATGTAAGATTGATCAAGCAATCAAAGACAGTAACAAGTAGAAAACAATAAAAATAATTAGCAAAAAAAAAACATTGGAAGTGATGCAAGACTTCACCATACAAAATGGTAGGAGTTCAACAATGGTTCTTATACTGCATATTGTTTTCAGATCAATTACCAAATTCAAATGTGTAAAATTGGTCAAGAAAAAAAGGAAAATTTTAAGCGTTGACTATTCCTCTTAATAAACTACAGACATTAGCAATATGTCCACTCCAGTTATCCTTATATATACATGTAAATTTTTTCATCTAAAAAATAGCAAAAACAAATACATAAATGAAACAGCATAGAGAGAAATAAAAATTATACAGAATTTCAAATCACGGTGATAGGATATTAACAATGGTTGTTATAGTACACAATGTCATCTTCAAAACGCCTTCACGTATAACCAGATATAGGCATGCAAGACTGATCAAACACTCATTTGCGATAATGGAAACATGCAAATAATTCTTATGAAGTTTATTCTTCTCTCTTTCTGTGCTTAAAGGTAATCTGAGGGCCTAATCTTTCTCTTTCTCAAACCAAAGTTGTACAGCATGTTTGGCTCCATATGCTCCCATAATTGATTTTATGCATTTAGACATATAAGTGGGCTCAAAATATTTATGAATAATGTTTATAATATTTAAATTAACATTGCACACAAAAAATGAGTTATTGACTACCATTGCAATGTATTCTCAATATCATAACTGATTAGGAATATGCAAATTATAATCATTGAGTCCTAATCAGAGTGAAAGTTTATACCATCAGAATAGATAAAATGAAAGGAGAATTGGTCAATACAAAAGTGTTACTGAGTACATAAGGAAATCACAATCCTCTTATCTTTCTTATGGAAGACCAAATTCACAGCAAACTTCCCTAGCAAATTCCATTAGTTTGACTGCAATTATATTGCATAACCTACTATTCCACATCATGTTATATAACACAATTTGTTATGTTATTTTTATAAACAATACTATTAATGGGCAAAAAATAAAATGGAAGAACTCAAAACATTAATTTGTAGTACAAGGGGCAGATGCAATGTATATTGTCATACAAAGAAAATCTTTAAATAAGTGATAATAAATACACTGTACTTGTTTACAAGGACACAGGGAAACAAAAAGACATAACATCAAGTAAAAGAAGCCAAGCAAATCTGAGTCTACAAGCCTAGATCTCATCTATACAGTGTTTAGTGTATCTAATATACACTGTTACAAGGCACAATAATGGTCTTGCTGCAGTAGCAGTAGTCATTAGAAGGCCTAAGGATCTGATATGCTTATAGCATTTTGTGTCTGTTTTAGAGCTCATTAAATGGATGTAGCCATTTTATTAAGTGATTTTCAAGGGTCTAATTAGAAATTCATGTATTTTGCTCTTCACAAAAATCATTTAAGTAAAGATTCACGCTTAAAATACATGTAATTTAAAACTCTACATTTTAATTTATATTTGGACTGGGCATTTTTATTTGGTCTACATTGAAATATGAATATTTTTTGGCTTCTTTTTCACCAATCTTAGTATTAAGTGATGTTGTCTTCTTAAAATGGGATTTGAAAATTTCCTCACACTTTATACTTGGGATAGAATTTATAAACATGTGTTTTCACTTTCTTGAAAATTTGTCTCTTGGTAAGTGAAGGTATCTAGGTTTCAAATTTTCTTAGAAGATTCAGAGAATTAATTATAAACCAGTTAAGATTTTCTATTTTGTCTTGTGTAAGATTTCAAAGCTCAATATTTTGCCTGAGTTTCCTTCTAATTTTTTTAAGAAACTATCCTTTCATATCTTTAGCTTGTATAATTAGTATAAAATTTCTCACTTCTTTTATGTGTAGGTGTGGAGCATACACCTTTACTTGTTTATTCTTCCTCTGCCTTTAATCTTGACAGAAATTTACTAATCATATGAGTCTTTAAAAAATCCAAGGCTAATTTAATTGATCTTTTCCTACTTTGTGAAATTCCTTTTTAATTAATGCTGTGTGCTTATCTTTGTAACTTTTGTACAGTGTTTTACATTTCTAATTCACCTATGGCAAACTTTCTCTCAATTTTTCTTTGCAAGAAATACTCATTTAAATTTCATAGTTTTCATGGCATTATATTAGTTCTATCTCCAACATACTGCTATGGAATATATTAGTCAAAAATTCTGTTAGAAATCTATTCCAATTTCTACTATGATTTCTTCTTTTACCTACAAGTTACTTTTAATAGTGTGTTTGCTGATTTTCAAACCCATGTGGATTTTATGATCATCATGAATCTTTCATTTGTATTTTAATGCTTCTGAGATCAGAACAGAGTCTATGGTCCTGCATGCTTGTAGACTTTATACACAACTTTATAAATTTTTTCTCTAAAAAGACTGTAAGTTCTGGTTCCATGTTCTGTATTTAAATATTAGGTAAAGTTTTTAAAACAATTTTTCAAATAATCTATAACCCTCACCTTATTTAAGCTAATTGGTTCTATTACTTACAAAAGTATAATAAAATATAATGCCTGCATTTAAAAATATTTATTTTTATTAGTATGTGTTTGTAGTGCATACTTCATGGTGTTCCTCATGGGGAGTTGGTATATGCAGCAATCATACCCTGATTTTTTCTATGTCCCTTCCCTTTCCTTCCCCCATTTCTTCCATTTCTTGACCTTCTTCTTATTTGCAAAAGATCTATTTCCCTATCTCCTATTACCTATATTTTATGTTGTTCTTTAATTTCTGTTAATTTTTTGCTTTTAGCATCTGGAGGGCCATTTACTATGTGAACTTCCTTTTAGAGTATTTACATAATAATGCTACATTTGACCCCTTTATCATTGCAGTAACCGTTCCTTCTACTAATTATGCTTGCCTCACCCCTATTTCATATGGCAATAATTAATATTAATGTTATAAATATAGCTTTACGATTTTCTTGTTCTGGCTGTGCTTAGTTGATTCTTTCATATTTTATAATGAATCATTCACATACTTTGCTATAGTGGTGCTATTCTAGAGAGTGTAGGTTGAATCGTGCAATGCTAGCACTTTGGAGAGCAAGTAGAGATGATCACCATTTAGAGCCTAGCCTAAGCAACTTAGCAACTTAGTAAGACTCTGTCTCAAAATACATTTAAAAATCTATTATATATATTTTCTTCTCCATTTTAACATTTAGTTTTATTCAAATTTATTATTGCTTTTGTTTTTGTCCTTCTACCAATTTAAAAATTTTATTTTTGTTTCTATCTGGTATTAACAGCCCCTATATTACACAATGCACATTTGAATATTAAGCCCTACTCAATCAATTCAAAGATATTAGAATCTTTTTCTCCCATTCTTCCCCATAGAAAACAACTGCCAGGTTTTTACATATTTCAATCATATTCTTTTAATTTAAACTCTATTCCATTAACATTATTTTAAATAATATACTCTCCTTCTATTCAACATACTATAGAATTTTCCCTTTTTCGCAATACTCAAATCTTCCTTAAACAGAACATCTTAAATTGTCTCTAGAATGTATTTGCCTGTGGCACACCTTATCAAGTGAGGTAAACAACATCAATTTCATTCTCAGTTTCTAAGACTTCTTCACTGATTACAATGATCTAAGACGGTAGTTACTATCTTCGGGGTTTATTGGCACTGTCATATTCCTCTCTTTAGACATTCACTATGACAGAAGAGAAGCCATCTTTTACCACTTTGAAGGTAAACTTTTATTTGTAGTACCTCCTTATCTTTGGCATTTTTCACTAGTGTTTTCACTTTCACTATGATATAGGTTTCATCTATCCCACCTGTAAATTCTTGTGAATTTTTGAGTTTTTAAATTATCTCTATTGTTAGTTCATACATTAATTTCTGTTGAATATTGTCTAAGAATTCTACTTTCCAAATTCTTTTTGGAGCACTCTCCCATTGGGCCAAGAACTTCAGCCAGTGAAAATCATTTATCTACGTAAGTCCCCCGAGGGGCTCTGTCATCTCTTCCAAAGTACACCATTTTCATTTGCTGAATGACGTCTATTAGAATCTAAGTATCTTAAGGAAAAACACTTTGTTTTATTTCCTGTAGTTCCTACCAAAATGCAAAGATAATACTGGCTAATGACTTCTACCAATAACTAAATAAAATTTTATAAAGTATTCAAAATGTTTGACTTGAAATTACACTACAAAGGTACTGTGATAAAATCAGCAAGGTACTAGCAAAAGAAACAAACCCAAACAAACAAAAAAACAGAAATGAAGATCAATGGAACAGATTAGAAGATGCATACACAACTACAAACCACTCAACCACCTTATCTTTAATAAAGGAGCCAAATATTTTCACTGGAAGAAAGCTGGTTTAATAAATGTTGCTGGTAATACTGGCTCTCTACATGCCAAAGACTAAAACTGGACCTTGTCAAACACCATGCACTAAACTAAAGTCAAAATGGATAAAAGATCTACATAATTGAATCAGAAACAGTCTAGTGGAAGGAAAGCAGGTAGAAATCTTGAAGATACAGGGTTAGGCAGAGAGCTCATGAAAAGCAGCCAAGCTATATGGGAAATACTTCAAGAATCAACAACTGGGATCTCACCTTATGGAAAAGGTTTTGCACACCAAAAGAAATCACCAACAGAGTGAAAACACAAAGAATAGGGTGGGAAAAAAAATTAGCCAACTGCCCCTCAGATAAAGCACTTATATCTAGAATACATAAAGAATGTAAAAATCAGTATCCACAAATTCAAAGATCCAATGAAAACACAGGCCTATGAGATAAATATACATTTCTCAGATGAAGAAATACCGACAGCAAATAAATATATGAAAAAATGTTCAGCTTCATTGGTCATTCAAAAGATGCAAATTAAAACAACATCAAGATTCCATCTCACCATGCAAAGAATGACCATCATCTAGAAATCAACTGATAACAGATGTTGAAGGGATGTGGGGAAAAAAGGAACCCTTCTCCACTGCTGTTGGGAATGTAGGCTGGTGCAACCACTGGGGAAATCATGTGGCAATTCTTAAGTAACTGGAAATCCCATTTGAACCAGCTATTCCCTTTCTGGGTATCTTCCAGGAAGAATTTAAAAAATCATACCAGAATGATATTTGTGTACCCGTGATTATAGCAGCACAATTTGTCATAGCAAAATCTTGGAAAAAACCAATTGCCCATCAACCAAGGTATGGACAAAAAAAGATGTATTTTTGTGCAATGGAATACTACTCAGTTATAAAGAAGGATAAACCTGAAACTTTTATAGGTAAATGGAGGCACCTTGAGACAATAGTCGTAAGTGGAAAAAATCAGACTCACATACATTAAAATTATATTGTTTCCCTAGTATAAGAAACTGAAAGTGTAAATAATATCCAAAATGTACAATAGATATTGTGAAATGGGAAGAAACTTCAAAAAGAAAGGGAAACTGGGATGGGGGCAAGGAGAAAAGAAGGAAGAGAAAAGGAAATATATAAATATACATACACACACAAGATAGTTTGGATACTTATATTACTAATTTCTATTAGTTCATTGAAAGGAAAATTTTGTGCTTATATTCTTCAATCAATTTTTCATGCCTATGTCTTATAACCTGAGCTTCCACGCTGAAGATAACCATGCACAATGTATTAATCATTGTTGCTCTCCTACCATCTTGTTTTGAAATTTTTTATCATTTTTTTTGTCTTTACAATAAAAATGTATTCCACCACTGTAATTTATATGATTATTATTGATAATTGTGTCTGGAATCTTGACAGGTCAATCTAGTAAAATAAATATTTCTTCCAAAAACTCAATTTATTTGACTTCAATAATACATGGTTAGGATTATCTATTTTTACTGCATGATGTCATGAAATGGAAATATGACAAAAGACAATAAATTCCTGAGTGTGGGGCTCAGTAGTAGAGTTTGCCAGTGTGCACAGAGTTCTGGTTCCACACTCAGCACCCGGAAAGACAACAAAATAAATGACTGTTTTTGAATTAACACCTGTTTCAGTGGGTAATTTCCCTGACACTGAACCTGATATTGAAGGATTGCGATGCTTTCTCCCTCTTAGTTTATTAAGACATTTAGTTTCATCATGAGTGAGCGATGCCACTGTGTAGAAGTTATAGCAAAAACGTGAAATAGTTGAAGGTTATGCCTGTGTTTGTGGGTGAGCAAAGCAAGATGTGCGACAGATGGTTGATGCGAATGCATCTCTTTTAACCTACAATTTTCTGTAACTGTTCTAACTTTTTAAAATAAATCTAATTATGGAACAAGAATTCATTTGAATGCAAAATTTTGAAGTGTAAAACCAGTATTAATTTTGAGATTTTCAGATTGTATAGCTGTGAGAAATACTATAAAAATACAATGTATATCACAACCTAGAATAAACATTAAAATCTGAAGAAAAAAACATTTCACACCTTGTCCTTATCTATGGTAAATTATATACATATAAATTGCTATATTTTCATCTATTCTGTTTTTATGCATTCAGTTGTTTTCATAATGCTGATTTGTTGGGGATGACTACATAGTGGCTTTGAGTCGGATTTACTATTAACCAAGTGGCTTTCCGTGTTTACTTATGAGTTGTCTGAAGCTTAGGCACCTTGTCTGCCACCCCAACTAACTACAAGGAGACAGCGGCTGCAGGCATCTCACTTCTGCTATGAAGGCCTTCCTGGAGATAACATAGTTCTCCTAAATTAACATACTATAATACTTGGAGAAGTCCTTAAAGGTACTTGTGCCATTATAAAAACTGAATATTGTGTGTACGTTCCTGATCCCTCTGCTAAGGTCTCAATGGCTATTCAAGATACTAGGCAACAGATCAAAGTGTGTCAGATTCTGAAAATCCCTGGAACTTATCCTCTCTATGGGAGGCCTTTACTGGCTCCTCTTGGTAGAAATCTTTGTTGACTATATTCATAATAATCCTGTTGATATTATTTGGCCCATGCATACTTAATTGTTTCTTTGGCTTTGACTCCTCCAGATTTAAAGCTCTGTGCCTACCCAAGATGAAAGCGTCTGGTATCTATCCAGGGCCTTTAGCTAGACCCTCTGAAGAGTATCTCTGCCGCTGAACAACTACGACCCCATCCAGCCTGGAGAAACCAGAGAGGTCATTGCCCGCTACTCCCCTCACAGCAGTTCGGGTTACTTCTTCAGAGGGAGAATGTCATAGGCAGGTGAGATAGATAGAAATATTACAGGCAGTCAGACAGGGCCGGGCTCTCAGAGGAGCCAACATGAAAGACAACGTGGGCCAGATCTCAAGAAAAAAGATTAAAAGACTGCACCCACGTACCTCCCTAGGTGTAAATATCAAGGATTGATATTCTAAATAAGTAACAACCTCCTTGAAAAAAACAAGAAAAGTCACCAGCCCAACCCCCTACAGGAAAAGCCCCTGTTCTGTTTCATGCCCTCTTGCTTCCTGACTCACCTCCCCATTTGATCCTGTTTACTCAATTTTACCCAGACAATTATACCTGTAATCTTATGGCTTGACCACAATTTTGTCCATTTCTCTTATGTTGGACCCACCTCACCTCCCAATTTTGCACTATAAAAGTCCCTAGAAAAGACAGAGTCTGAGGTGGGTTCCCCTTCTGTCCCTCTCTTGGACAGAAGATTTCTTTCCCTCAATAAATATATTCTGCTCTTTGTTATGGTTCTAATGTAATATAGTGGCTTTGTATCTGGAAACTGGTTTAAAGAAATGTATATGATTGCCGAGTTGAGAAGGGGTGGAATGTTATGGTTGATACATTGTGTCAACTTGGGGAACCTAGAGGTTTAGCTGAGTGACTCAGGAGGAAGCTGGGATGCTTACATTGTAAACATCCTGAGCCTGTGGAAGAGGAGGGCATGCAGATTGTGTGAGAGCTACACGCCCCCTCGGTGGGTGTAGGTTGTTTACAATGTAAGGGAAGAGAGGAGGCCGTTTGCAGCCATTCCTCCCTTTTGCTGGTTGGTTTTGCTGTGCTCTGCTGCCCTGAGCAGTTTGTCCTCTGCCATGTGCCACTCTGCCTCAGAACCAGCCAAATATGGACTGAAACCTCCACAAACTGTAAGCTAAATAAAACTTTCCTTCCTTCATTTTGGGTGTTCGGTATTATGTCTCAGCAACGAGAGAAAAGTAACTAAGACACTCTTAAAAAAATAAAATAAAAAATAAAGGGATTCCCAAGTCCTGCCCAGATTCCCACATTTTCTTCAGTAGTCCCACTTTCTTGTTTGTAAACCAAAGAAAAGCGGGTCACCCAGAGAAGTCTTTGGCTAACTTAGAGAATATCGAAGCTGTAAGAGAATTAGACCCTCCTGGAGCCCTGAAATCATTTCCACTGTCTCATTTATTTAAGTCTTTGCCGTCCACTCGCTTGGGAGATTGCAGTCCTGATCAGACTGCGATAACTTAGGGTTACTTAACACTTTTTTGATACTGATTTCCACAAAGGTATTTAAAAATCCGGCGTATTATGTGAACTGTAGTTTGAAAATCACTAATGAAGAGGTATTCATTGCCATGGTCTTTCAGTTATAATTATGTTTTTCCATTTGATCTCATTGTTGAAATGTAAACGCTAGTTTTCCTTTAAATGATGGATTGACTGATACTTAGTGTCCTAAATGAGAATTAAATATGCAACATAGAGTACGTGTGATATGAAATAAATATTGTACAATATCTTAAAAAATAATTTATATTGAAATGCATTTTAACATCATCTGCCTTACATGGATAAAATCACATTTTAAAAGTGTATTTATGCTGGGCGTAGTGGCACACGCCTGCAATTACAGCACTCAGGAGGCTGAGTCGAGATTGCTGTGAGCTTGAGCCCAGGCTTTGGTTCACATTGTGAGTTCAAACCAGCCTGAACTGCCTAGTGAAACCTGTCTCCAAAAGACCAAAAATAAAATAAATTAAAATAAGATAGTATTCATAATTGAAGATTTTGCTTAACTAGCTATTGGTAAACATATCATAACCTCTTCAGCTCTAAAGATTTTGCTCGATAAAATCAGGAACTACTTAGAAAAGAACACAAAGAAATACTCCGTAATAGTTTTTCCTTTAGTTTTCGCCTATACCTTAGTATCTTTGAGGTGATACAAAGTGGTTTCAAAATGCAAATGAAAACCCCATGACTATAGAGGATCAACTTAGTTTGAAGGAATTTGATAAATATGACTCTTTCCCCAGGATTATGTCTTTACATAATGCTTTAGTATACGTAGATTTAAATTTACATGAAGGCTGTTTGTTTATTTGTCTGTTTAAATTCCTTTGGCAGGGTCAAGCTAAGCAGGGAAACTTTTTTGCCAATTTAAAACCTATTTTTTTGATACATAAATTCTCACAAGTTTAGCCTATTCTTAAGGAATACATATCTGGATGTTACTTTCGGGTTTTTTGTCAATGTAGTCTT
Source organism: Dinomys branickii (assembly GCA_004027595.1). Classification (NCBI taxonomy): domain Eukaryota; kingdom Metazoa; phylum Chordata; class Mammalia; order Rodentia; family Dinomyidae; genus Dinomys; species Dinomys branickii. The sequence goes on along the minus strand of PVLD010005662.1, from coordinate 37,321 downwards.
CACAACCCATATAACAATAGACAATTTTTACTTTTATGAAGACTTATAAAATTATACCCTGTGCTTGGCGAAATATTGGAAGATTTGACAGTTGTTCATAATCAAGCCCCCCAATGTGAAGTGATTAAAACTATAACCAACAGCAAATGTTTGATTGCATTTTTTTACTTTAAACGGAATAAAAAAAACCAAAATAACAACATAGACATAAGCAAAACAACACAAAAACAATAAAAAGGATACAGGGTTTCAAAACAAAGTGATAGGAATTGTTGTTGCATAGTGTTACCTTCAACAAAATTGCTCAGATTACCAGAGGAAGGGAAGGCGTTTGCTTGTTTTTACACTTTTCACTTATTGTAGTTATAATTGTGCTCTTACTGCACTATTTCTTTACAATGATAATCTGTATAAACAGAGCATATGCTTTAATATTTCTATAACTATATATAGAGATGCTAACATTTTTTCAACAAATACAATTGCACAGACATACTCAATTAAATAGTATTTCGATTTCTCAACTTTTTCATGCATATCATTTGAAAATAAATTTTACTAGCAGTAGTTTTCAACGTGAGCAACATTTTTTAAAAATTTCAATCTCTAAAATATTTACAAGAAGAAATAATTTGAATTTCTATGGTTGGGAAGCAGACCGCTCTATCCTTTGAATTCTTCATTAGTTTTAAATGTAGAAGCACTGCAAGTACACACAGAGGATCAGCTGAAACTAACATAAGTTTTTGAATATATCCTAGGGAGGCTTCACTGATACTCCTCCCAGATATTAAGAATTTGACTTTCTTAACACTGAGAGATAAACCATTTTGTATAAATCATTTTTTCTTGTGATGGAACTCAATCCTAATAATATACTTGGGTTGTCGGGCATTGTGGTACCAGCCTATAATCCCAGCACTGGGAGGTTGAGGCAGGAGGATCATAGTGAGCTGGAGACAAGCCTGGGCTGCAAAGTGAGCTCAAAGCCAGCCTGAACTGCATAGCAAGACCCTGTCTCTAAAAGACAAACAAAGAAACAAAACAACTTGGCTTGATTATGCTTAATGACTTGTCTAACACTTGTCACATGTCTGGGAATAACAAATATACAGTGCTTTGTTTTTTTAATTTTTTTCTTCTATCTTGTCCTCATTTATTTAAGCAGAATTGTCGTGAGGGAAAGAAAATTTATCAAAGAAGTTAACACATGAATTTTCCTAATTCTAGCACCACATAATAGTCACCTAAGAGTATATAGTCAAAATGAATAATTTAAAAAGTCTCACATTTTATGCTTAATAATTTCTCAAAATGGGTATTTTAAAATCAAATGAGTGATACTAAATATGATAATTAAACCCAATAAAATATTTTGGAATTTGGGACCAATTGATTATTGGAAACTATACATGAGCTGTGTGTGGTGGCCCATCCCTGTAATGCAAGCCCTTGGGAGGCTTATGCAAGAGGATCATCATGATTTTGAGGTCAGCCTGGGCTGCAACGTGGATTCAAACAAAGCCAGTCTGAACTGCCTAATGAGACACTGTCTCAAACAGACAAAACAAGGAAATCACATACGAGATACATAGTTTATGTATATTCTATATTTAACAATATGACATATAGAGACTACAGTTTATGTACATACGTGGCACATTTATAGTATATTCAGTTTATTATTTTTGATGTTAATAGGATATTAGATGATTAATAATCATTCAAACGTTGCAGTGTATTACACTAGGATAATATTTATGAGGAGAGACTAGTGTGTAGCTCAGTGGCACAGCATGTCGAAGGGCTGTTTCAGTACCAGGGCACAAACACGCACACACAAGCACACACACACTGACAGTAGGATAGAAAAAATGAAAGAATAAATTGAAAAAACTGCCAAATAAATATATTCTCCTTGTTTGTTTATCCATGTTAATAAAGAGATTCTATCCTCTGTGGGGTTAAGATCTATTTGGCAGTGATATATACACAAAATACTTTCATAAATTTTTTGTAAATGTTCAAGATTTAGGTCAGAAATTCAATGATTGTAACAATCAAGTTTGATCAATAACAGGCCAATGTCCTAATGAACATAGAAAAATCCTTAATAACACACTGGCGAACAGAATGCAGCAAATCATAAAGAAGATGATACATTATGACCAGGCAGAGTTCACACCAGGGATGCAGGGATGGTTCAACATATGAAAATCAATAAGCATAATATACGATATTAACAGAATCAAAAACTTACATGTGATTTTAGGAATAAGAACGATATCATTTTTAAATTATTTTAATGGTATTTCAATGCACAAAGTTGTAATACTGCAAAGTTGATTGCTTTATACCTATGAATTTTGAAGCCACCTCTGAAAATGACCTTCAAGAATATTTTAATTCTCTCAATCCTGTGAAAATTTATATTATACTTGTATTATTTATAGCCTTCATTGAAAATACCAAAGATATATTTTCATTATTAGATTTTCTTTGGAGGGACACAGTATTGATTTACATTTGCTTATGATTTGGTACCTTCATGCTTTTGTATGATTTCTTCCTTTGTTTTTTTTTTTTTCTTTTAATAATGCTGGAATAGTTGAACCCAGGGCCTTCAATATGCTAGGCAAATACTCTGCTAATGATCTACATACTATTAACTCATAATTTTCTTAATCTAATTATTCCAAGTTCTTGCATGTTTATAATTATTTATTTATTCATTTGCAGTATTGAGATTAAACAGAGTGTTGGTATTGGGCTATATTTCTAGCTCCTCCCTTCATGTTTTTGAGATAAAGTCTTACTAAACTGCTAAGTTGCTAAATTGCCAGGGCTGGCCTCGATCTTGTGATCTTCCTGCCTCAGTTTCCCAGGTGCTTGGATTACGCACTTCAATATTTATTTGGAAATCATTTGTATTTTCCTATCTGGTGTAGAGTATTTTTTTGTCATCCTCAATTAACTTACTGGCATATAGAAAGCTATTGTGTTTGATAGATGTATTTTTAAATTGATTGACATTGGGAATCTCTTTTTGATTGCAGTGTATGTCCTTTCAGTGTGTTAGATTTTCTGATCTAAGGTGATATATAATATACCCAAGTATAATCTTTTTAACTTACGGAGTTATTAGCTTATTTTTACTTTAGTGTCCAAAATTTCTGAGCTAAAATGAGGACCATAACATACATAAAGTTTTATGTTTTGTATTAATAGAAGAAATAATTTTTTCCTTCTTTTATGATTTTAATCAGGACCATTTCCAATTGGAAAAAAGGATAGTTCTACCAGAACTATTATTAGAATTGATATGCTCACTTTTTCTGCAACCTGTTGGTGTTTCAAATTTTAGTAAGATATTTTCTAGCAATCATTAAGATTTTAGTTTCTAATAACTTTTGTTGTGAATGACTAGTTTTCCTATGACTTTATTTTACTAAGAGTCCATTCCAAATTGTGTCATCTAAACTGAAAAAGTGTGTCAAACTTAAATTTCAGCTTATAAGATCCAGTTGTGAACCAATCTTATTTTTTCCTCACATTGGAGAAAGATCAATTGCTTTACAATCAAAATTTGTTCTAATGTTTGAACAAATTCCGATTTGAAAACAGCTCTGTACATATTTGCTTTAGGCAGCAAACTTTTGAAAAAAAAATTTTAATTTTCATTGTTAAAAATATTTTACTTCATTTATCATTTTCCAGGAAAATGTGCTTGAGGAATTCTTATTTTTTAACTCTTCTACTTTATAAAACTTTTGTTGCAAGCTCAATAATTCTTTTATGTGAACTTATTTTTATATTTATATGGCATCATACACTGTAAAACTCATACTTGCTTCATAGATTTTTAAAATCAGTATATTTATTTTCTGAATTTCCTTATCGCTTAATTTTTGCAGTCATCACATTTTGCTTTTAAAATTTAATGTATAAGTTTATATAGAATTGGGAATAACAACAGGGTGCACTTTGTGATAAATTGAGAAACGGTTCCAGTTTTTGAGGGTCTCTTTCTCTCTGGCGAAGGTTCTTGTTCAAAGGTGTGGATGTGCATGTACGGGAAGAACAGAAAGTTCTGATCTTTTTCCTTTCCCCCACATACTTCTTAAATTCTGACTTATTTCATATTAGTTCTTCAACATCGCCCCTTGCACTCCTTTTCCATGTAAGTTCTTTTTCTATTCAATTTAAATTTGTAGGAAAAGCATAGGGGACTTGACATTACTTTTTTGAGCTCCAATTCATACTAACTCCTCTGAGTTTTACATGAACAGGCTAATTTCTCACAATATTGTGAAATGATGATATGTGTGTCAGTATTTTACAAATGACGAATGAGGTCTATGAGAGACAAGAGAGAAGCAGACTTCAAGTCTGTAAATTTCACAAAGCTGGGTCATGCGTAATGTGACACTGTACACCCCAGTCAAGACAAACATTTAAATTGAGGTGAAGTCAGCAAAAAGAGCAACTCCTAAATAAATAGTAAATATTAGTAAATAGCAAATATTAGGTGTCAGCTAAGGGCTAGAAGTAATTAAAGGATGTTGAAGGACCACGATCAAAGAACAAATAATGCATCTAAAGTCACACACACTTTAATTAGAAGTGGGGTCAATAATGATCACAACTAAAGTTAGATAGGACTTGGTATCAGTGACCTGTAACATTTCATTTTCATACTTTGGAAAATAGATTTCTGAAAACAACTCATTTTCTCTCTGGAAATTTTGTTTCTTAAAAAGGAAAAAAAATCTATATAAGCAGACAAGAGCCTAAACCATGTTATACAACTAAGAAACTAATTTGATTTGGTGCCCAAGCTAAATTGCCAGCATTTACAAAGTAGTACATTATTTCAGGATACATGAAAATCCTAGCAACAGTGCCTACACTCTCTGGCTTGGGTTATTTACTTCTGAGCTATCTTCTTATACAGAAGAGAGAGAAACAAGCCCTACACCCTTTCAAAATAATTTATTGACAGCAAAGCCTCTTCACATCTCTATTTTGATGCACAGATGAAATGGCAACTTTTGAAACTCCATGTTTTAAAAAGAAAGGGAAAGGCGTGTGGCAAAACACATTTGGAAATTTAGCAAAACTCACATGTTTATTATGAGATGTCTGATGAACCCAAACACAGCTGTATACCCTTCTACCAATTGAATATGGCATTTTCCCCTCAAAACAGCAAACACCTCTGGATGCTAGCAGCCTATTAATGATAACACCATCCCATTAAAAAAGAGCTTTTTTCATGATTAGCATAAACTCGAAAGAGGAGTTTGCTCCCAGCTTACAAACAAATTTAATTGAGTAGTGAAAGGGTTTCCCAGAAGAAATTACTGCCCTGAATATATCCTGGGATTCACTTCAAAATAATCTTTTTGATATATACAAGATAGGAGTTGTCTTAATCTGTGAGTATATTGGTGATGAAAGGATCTAAAATTTCCATAGAAATATAAACTATATCCCAAAAAATCTAAAAAATTTAAATGGTTTTTGTAGAAAGAAATTTCCTAAATGTTAAGTCACTGTGTTTTTAGATTAAGGATCAACACATAGATCAATGGAAATAAAATAAATTCTAGAAATAAACTCATTTTTGTGTAGTCATTTCATTTGGTTTCCTACAGAGGTGCTAAAGCTCTCTAACAGACAAAGAAACATGTTTTTCAAAACAGTCATAGAAACCTGGATATCAAGTGAAACCTGGATTTCTACCTCACAGCAAATAACAACATAAATCCAGACATAAAATGTATTAATATGAAACTCAAAATCTGAAATGTTTTAGTGAAAATCTTGAAGAAAATCTTCATGATTTACTGGAAAGTGATATTTTCTTATACCACATAAAGCAATATAACTTAAAGTTTATAAATTTGACTTCAAAAAAAAAATCCTCACTCATCAAGAGACACAGTCTCTGTATAGACAAACAATACGTTTGTACAATAATTCGCAAAACAGGTATTTGTAAAGACTATCCTTTATACATAATTCTGTAACAATGAAATAAATAATATTTGTAAATGACTATAAGAGTTCACGCTTCTTAGCATGACTAATAGAGAAATACCTATCCAAAGTATAAATACAGGGCTGAGGAAAGACCTTAGAGGTATAGTGCTTGCCTGGCACGCTCAAAGAGGGAGAGAGGGAGAACTAGAAACAGACACTGTTATGGCTTCTACATAGATGTCAACCCAGAGATTCATGCATTCATCGGTGGTACGTTTAGGAGGCGATTGAACCATGAGACATGGTTCTGATCAGCAAACTCATCCACTGCTGGTTTTATAGCTAAATGCGATGTGTGGAGGTGAAACTGTATTGAAAGATGTGGGCCTGACTGACACAGCCTAAACATGTGTGTCCTCCTCCACTTCCTCCTACCTCTCCCCCTCTCCCCTCCTCCTCTGTCTCTTCTTCTCTCTCTCTCTGTCTCTTTCTTCTCTCTCTCTCTGTACTGTTTTTTTTTTTTTTTTTTTTTTTCCGGTACCGGGGATCGAACTCAGGACCTTGCGCTTGCCAGGCAAGCGCTTATGCCACTGAGCTATACCCCCAGCCCCTCTTCTCTCTCTCTCTGTGACTACTCTCTGTCATTGTCTCTTCTCTCTCCCTATGTGTCTCTGTCTCTCTGTGTCATTCTTTCTGTGTCTTTCTGTCTCTGTCTCTCTGTCTCTCTCTTCCTCTACTTCCTGACTGCAATACCATGAGCTGTTTCTCCTTTGCTGTGACACTCTGCATGCTGCCCTGCCTTGGAGACAGAGGACTGTAGGCTGAAACCTCTACACACTATGAGGCAAAATAAACCTCTTTAATTTGTGGGAGTCAGGCTTTAATTTCTTAGCAAGGAAGAAGTGAAATAGCATTGACCACGGAAACTTAAGCTGGATCTGCATAGAATCACTGTCCATTGTTAGAAGAATAGATAAAATGTACCACATTTATTCATTAAAACGCTATCAAAATATTTCAGTGAAGATTATTATATGAATATAATTGACAAACTTCATAAATATTACTCCAACTGTGAAAAAAAATTTCAAAACACATAATACATGATTTTTATATGCAACCCACAATAGTGAAAGCTCTTCCAGAGAGAAATCAGAGGACAGATGCTACTTCTCATGGGCAGAAGCAGGAACAGACAAAGCAAACCCCTGTGGAAGTGTCTGGGTACCAGTGAGTAATTTTCTAACTGGCGGGAGTTTGCAGTTTCATACATACATGCATTTTTCCAGATGCGTAAAATGCACACTTATATTTTATACATTTCATTGTTTTCACAAATTTTACTTAAGAGAAATCTACTAATATAATTACTAGCTGTATGACTGCTGAGGTATTTAAGGAAAATTTACTCTGAAACATACCCAAAATGAGACAAGTTAATGATTTGTAGAAAAGGAATAAAGTGCTATACGATAGAACAACTATAACTAAATATTCATAAAGGTGAAAATCTGTACTTCTTCTCTGTAAGTTATTTTCTAATTTCTAGTAAGTTTTCAATCCTTAATAAACAGTTGGGTACAATCAAAATTATCTCCAGTTATTGTGTTTTGCTTTTAAAGCCAGTTCCTTTCACCACTAAATCTGTGTTAGTCATGATATTCCTTCACTGGGAATGCGGTTGTGAAAGTAACAGCATTACACTGCAATCCGGACAATTTATAGGGAAATAATTGGTGAGATGTCCATAATCTTAACATTTATTTGATTACATGACCTTGGCCAGTCACCTTACATGTTCCACACCTTAGGTCCACTATCCACCAATTATACTACGTTTGCCTTCCACGAGTTTTACATTTAAGCATCAAGGTTTCTCCTCTCATAATCAATGACAATATTAGAACATTACTTGAACATTAGTTGACCATGATACTTATTTGGAATTGTACCAGCTGTCTTATTACATAAGCTCAGATTCATAGCCCAGTTTAGCCTCTTAATATCTATGTGCACTAATTCTGTTAGGGTTACAGGAGATAATTCACGGAAGGTATCTGACATACAGCAGGGTCTCAGTAACATCTTTTTCGTCCTATGTATTTCTTGCAAGTTAAAATATTTGCTAGAAGCTGAAATCTGCACAGTTAGCCTAGAGTTTCAGAACAACACCCAAAAGTTGCATTTGCTTTTGTCTAGACATTTTAGAAAGTGAAAGCGTATTCTTAAGGTAAAATACTACTTAGTATTCAGCAACAAGCACCTAAGGCATACAGCCTTTTACAAGAACAGTAAGCTATATTATCTGTGTTGTGATTTCATCTCTTGTCAATAATTTTCATGTATCTTTTGATAGATCTTAAGTAGGGCATTCTATTGCACTCTTTATATTAGCCAGTACCAGATCTCCCACACACACTGAATACAATGATCTGAATTCTGCTTTCCCCATAGTGGTTATCTCAGTGACCTCTGTCATCTGACATTCTCATGACTCTAATTCATGGCTAAATAATCTTTCAGCTACCTCCTCAGAAAATGAATAGCAGCCTAATTCTCTCTCACAAAGTTTCCATCAGTCAACTCCCTTCATCCTACCACACAGGCATTGTATCCTTTCCCAGCATCACAAGAGTCGTAAGTTCAGTGCCGTAAGGTATTTTGAGAGACTATGTGCATATAACTCATCATACCATAATTTTATAATTGCGATATTTTCTTCATACTTGTTCATATGTGACTATGCCTAAATTGTAAATTTAAAAATATAGCAAAATCCATAATAGCATTTAGAGAGAAAGAAAAAGATAGAAAGCTTGCCTGATCCCTAGTTTAGGTCTGGGTCCCCCCTCCAAAAGTTAAGAAGGCTAGGATAGTCAATAAATGTAATTTTTAAAAAATGAAGTGTAATTGAGAATATCTGTGTATACTTTCATAGTATCACATCATTGTCAAATACTCCTGTGACTTATGATTGGAAAAGAGAAACAAATTTCAGCATGTGGATTAGATTTGTACCTTGAATTAAGAAGACTTGTGCTGCAAAATGGCATTGGGTCTTTGGGGCCATTGTAAATCTATAAACATCACATGTAAAAGGTTGATATTCAATTTAGGCAGAAGAAACAGAGCTCTCTGGCCACTTAATGTCTTTCAAATTTAAGCTATAGTCTTGATTTCAACAAAAACGTACCACCGTTTAATAAGTAGATAAAATGAAATGCATGCCCAGCTGCAGAATTGATTTCCTTTGTAAGACCTGTTCTTGCAATATCTTTTTCCAACTCAGTACATAGAAATCCCACTGTAAAATACTTTCATCTTTAAAATATTGTAATCTGACCAGTCTTACTGGGGTCAAGAAATAATCCAATAACGAATGCTGGCAAGGCTGTGGAGAAACAGGAACTCTCCTGCACTGCTGGTGGGAATGCAGACTGGTGAAACCACTGTGGAGATTGGTTTGGAGATTCCTCAGCAAACTAGGTCTAGAGGTCCCAGCCAACCCAGCTATTCCCCTTCTGGGTATTTTCCAAGAAGATCTGAAAATGTCATATTACCGTGATATATGTGCACCCATGTTTATAGCAGCACAATTTGTAATAGCTAAATCATGGAAGCAACGCAAATGTCCATCCACAGAGGACTGGATTAAAAAACTGGTATTTTTACACAATAGAATATTATACAGCTATACAGAAAGACAAACTAGAGGCTTTTATAGGCAAATGGTCATGGTTAGAGACCATACTCATAAGTGAGGTAAATCAGATGTGCATGTGCAGACAGCGTATTGTATCATTGGTGTAGGAACCTGGAGGTGGGAATATAAATCGGGAGATATGAAGGGAGACTGCTCAAAAGTAGAGAGCAATCGGGATGAAAGGAAGGAGAAAAGGAAGAGGGGGATAGCTGTGTAGGTATGTATATATATGCTGGATGGACGACATAGTTGCACTACTGTCTCATGCCTTTTTGATGTAAGGAACATGAATGATTGGTTGTTTGATCAATTTTGTATGTATATTTGTATTGTCCTGAGCATACACTTTGAAGTTATCAATGTGTAATACACCAACCATTGTTGATCCCCTGCCACCTTATCTGTAGTTCAGATTTTGTACTGTCCTTGTGCTGCTGTGTGTCCATTTGTTAGTGTTTTTGTTCTTTTACTTTTTAAATAAATAAATAAATAAATAAATAAATATTTGATAAATAATGACATTGTAAAAAAGTAAAATAAAATATTGAAATCATGTTGATCCTTTTTTCTTTTATTCTCAGTTTAATTTCTGAGCAAAATTGAATCTTTTTGGCTCTATACACAAAATATGCTGAGAATTAGATTTTTTTCTAGATAGCTTCATTTTTTTTCTCTCTAGGTCATAGTACAACCATCTCTATTTGAATACTGGCACATGCTCTTGACATTCCAAAATCTCTTGTGCTCATCATTTTGTTCACACAAAATCCAGAATTCCTCCAAAGTATGATTAATATTAAATCAGTTACATTTTCTAGAGGTTCAGTGGCTTCCTATACTATGAACAGAGTGCAAATCAACTCCGACCTGTAGGATATTACATACCTTGGCTCCCGTGACTTCATCCTGTATATTGCTTTCTCCTTACCTGGCAGTTCACATCTCAAGAATCCTCATATGAGTTTTGTTCCTAACCACAGAAGTTCCTTCTATCTCAGGGTCTTTGTATATCCTAATATCATTGACTAGAAAAAAAAATCTGCAACAAAATCCACCGCTTTTTCTCTCAATTCAGATATTTTTTAATAGTGTTTAATTATAAAGAGCTTCCTGACACCATTCTACACGCACTGGCTTTCTTTGTCACTCTTCAATAAATATTTACAACGTGGCACCCTACATGCTCATTTTCTGTCTCTGACCCTCTACTAGAAAATGTTATGAGATTGTGCGTTTAAAAGCCAGACACATGTTAGGCATGCAGTAAATGTGTATTTGTACACTGAGTGAATATAAACACAGAAAGAAATCAGTAATTACAGGAATAAATTAGCTGTATCCAGGATGTGTGGGTTGATTAAACAATGTGAAGAAACAAAACCAGTAAATAGTGGAAAAATAATCAAGATGATTAGCGACTAGAATGTGGCCCCAGAATGTTCATATTATAAAGTGCAGGAAGCCCTTTTCTTGAAAGATGGACCTACTTTTTCAGAATAGGACATAAAACAAAATCATACTAGGTTTCTCCTGTGTTTGATATGTCCTCCTGTACTCTCCTTTATATCTTTGTTTTCCTGATGAATGACTCAGGAAATTGGACTTTCTTTTAATACTTACTTCATGAACTCAGTATCACTTACAGTACAATACACTACAATGATTTTATGATGATGAATAAGGTAAAACTCCTGCCTTCAAGTAATTTACGGATAAAATGTAAGTATGTGACAGGGACATACAATGTAGCAGGCCTCACTGATTAAATGGGAAAGCTAGGATGAAATCCCACTCCGCGTTTAAAGTTCATCCTCTAAACCTGGAGTGAGTGTAGCTGTGTAAATATTTTTAGCTGGATCTTTATAGAATGTTTTTGACGTCCAATTTAAACTACTATGATATAATCCCATCCATTTAAGAAATCCAAACATGGAAAGCATGCATTTATACATAGGTTTACCTGTTCCACTCTTACTTACATAATTTTTCTAAATTTTATACTTAGAATCATGAGATGGTGTAGTGCTGTTATTTTTATTTCAAGTGACTTCACCACTTTTCTCAACTAGATTATATAATCATTGTTTAAATTAGGTCAGTGATTATTTTCCCATAATACAGATAAGAAAAACCAAGGCAAATACTTGTCAGTCTTGCAAGTTTTGTCATGAACACCTCCAAAGTTTGACTACACCACCAGGACATCATAACACTAATACTATTTAATTATGTCACTTAATTCTGTAACAGCCTTAGTAGACTTACTTTTATGCAGTAAATACATTATTTAGAGCTTATCATGTGCCAGGCACTCTCTTAGGGCCTTCATAAATGTTAATTCATTCTATCTTCATAACAAATTTGGGAGAAGTGCAATAATTAATGTCATTGAACATTAGTAATGACATTAATGATAAAATTGAGGCAAATAGTTTAAGTAAGACAGTGACATGGTAATGAATGAACTGCAGAGTTAGTCTGAGAACTCCAAAGTCCTCGCATTTAAAAATTTAACTCTGTTGATTCCTGTGGTTCTCATGCATTTTTTTCTTTGTGTTTTATAACGTAGATCTATGTGAGGTTGCAATTGTATCATGAAAACTTCCAGAAATATTTTGTTATTCACATTTTGGTGACTCACCAATTAAAAATGAAAGCAAAAATTAACAATAATTTTGAAATAATTCATATTGAATAAAAGTATAGTGGAGATCCCCTGTTGTCTAAAATAAATATGTTGCAATTAACTTTCAACATCATAACCTATTTTTCTAATGTCAAAGGCATAAACTGAAGCCTAATACATGTATTAATTCTTCCAAGTTGTTTGTCTTTTTAAGCTTTTCACAATTCTCTCACTTTTATGAAAAAGTCAAAATCCATTTTAAAAGATGCACCTGGTAGGATAACACTTTCCACACAAATCTGGCTAATGAGTTATTTACAAATAACAATTCCAGATGGAAGATTTAAAATCAAGTTTATCTTTCAACATAGTTTGGTCCTTCCACTAAGAGGACTTCAACATAGTTCACATGATAAGCAAAGGCTATGTGCGCTGTGTTTTGAATGTCCTTCTCAAATCTCATGTTGAGATTTTTTTTCAAAGTTGTCCTGGCATTGCTTTATTATTTTCATTCAAGAAATGCCCTTTACTATCAATCAAATGAAAGGCTTACATTTTCCAGATTTGCATACATCATTTTTATCCACTACTTTTAAGACATCAAAATTAATGTAATTCAAGCTTTGCAGGAGAAAGGTGGGGCTATTAAAAGGTGATTAGGTCTTCATGAGCTCTCTGCCTTGGTTAGTGGATTATTGCAGGTAACGCAAGAGGGGGACAATTGTGGTGGGAGTGATGTCTGAGGAAAGGTAAATTCAGTCCTCTTTCTTATGGCCTGGGTTGATTCTTGTGCTCTCTTTCGTCTTCTGATGCTTTTCCTCAAGACATAGTACAGCAAGAAGGCAGGCACAGCGGCAGTTCCTTGATCTCTGGTTTCCCTGTCTCCAGAACTATCAGTTAAGTAAACTTCAACTGTTCAAAAGTTACCCGGTCTGTGGTTTTTGTGATAGCAATAACAAATGGGCCAAGAAATGTAGTTAAAATGGTAGAAAATCTTTATTAGTCTATCTACAAAAAAGAGACTATAGTCACTCGTTCTCATTGTAAATGTTGGTTGTAATTTTAATTTTTTTTTCAGTTGGGAAAATCAAACTTCCAGAAAAATCTGTCATAAGTCCTTCTGTTTTTGCATTTATCGCTGTTTACCTATCTGTGTCTGTGTCATATAATTTTTTTGCTTTACATTTAGGTCTGATGTCAGGTTAGTATCTTTATATCTGGACAATATTCTCAGCCTTTTATAACTTCAGTCACATATTTTTAAATGTTCATGCCACTTACTTTGGAGAAAGTCCCTTATTTTGGTACTGTCTGATATTTTGCCATAATTATATTGAAATATGTATCTTTACCATGAATAACATAAACATGGTCTGTATGTTTTTTAGTTTGTCACCTTAGGAGTCACAAGATACAATTTTTTCCATTAAAGGGGATGTCACTTTAATCATAATATTAAGATTTTGTATTCTGTATTCCCTTCACTTTTCTAGTTAACAATTTACATGGAAATTTTTTGAATCTACAGAACAATCACATTTTTTGTCAAAGTTACACTGATATCAGTATTCATCAAGAATTCTTGTCTCCACCCATTTTATGACTGGCTAAAAAAATGTTAATTTTTTTATCATCAAGCCTTTTATTCTAAGGGTATATCTTTTGGTCCAGATTTATTTAGACTCACTGAAGGTTTACCTTCTGCTGGTTAAATATGTCCCCTCATATATTTCATATTCCTTATTCCCTGGGACAAACTTTTATTCTACTCCAGTTCTTTATTCCCTCTATCCTCGTGGTCTCGAATTAGCCATTTCCTCAAGGGGTTCTGATTCTTCTCATTAGACTAGATTTTATAGAAACTAACATGTGAGAAATTATATTTGATAGACAAGAGAATTTCAACTGAATTCCAAAAAAATATTGCTTTACTGTTTTACTCAAATTATTATTGACAGAGAAAAAGGAAGTTAGACTAATATGCTGTTTTAAAATAACTACATATCAGTTTTTTCCTGAACAAACAAACAAATAGTGATGATGTATAAAAACCTGAGTAAGAAAAACATCAATCAAATTCTGAAAATTATAGTTGTCTTCGAGGGGATATTTCTTTTGTAGATGTGTGAGAGTTGCCTGTATATTACAGAAGTACTCTCTATTGTATGTTTTCAATTTTATGCTAAGCGAATCAGAAAGTGCTTTCTGTTATTTCCTTTGAGAAGAAAATCTGAACATTCTAATATATCTCAACATCTAAAAAATGCTTACTGACAGTAGAATAAATACACATTTTCTTATTTGTCTTCATTATTTTCTATTCTGAAAATCAAGGTTGTCCTGAATGTTTACATCCTTCAAGTGAGCAAATTCTCACCCGAATTATTGGTACCATTTTCCCCCATGAAGACTTTCCCCGAAGACATTTTACTAAAATATATTTTTACACATACATATGTATATTTACATATTGACTCAAAATATGGTCGTACATATACAAGTTTATGACGTATATCACTTTAAATATGTTAGAAATAGATCATAATTTAATTTATTTAGTCATTTAGATGGATACATTGCATCTCATTATGGATTCTTCTGTCGTTATTGATTTGTTAGCAGTAAAACTGGCTTTTTCATCCTAGAATTAGGTTGAATAGTGGATATGATCATTTCAGTACTTAGCACGTCCTACTTTTCTCTTATTTCAAGTAAAAACTCCTTACTACACTTGTTGTCATGATGTAATTTAGAAATACAGAGAGAATCTGAGAATATTTTTTAAAAGAAAGATTGATTAATAAAGATTAAAGTCTTTAATGCAAGCCTAAGTCCACATGAATATTTAATTCAAATATTATTAGGGAGGTGGGTGTGCTAAAGAATTGTCTATCGTGCTTGGTATATTATAGGATGATCTCTACAACCATGTTCACCTGGTGTTACTTTAGCGAGTGAGTTATACTGCAAGAAAGTATATTGCAGAGGCAATTAAAATTACTAATCAGTTTAGCTCAAGGTAGGGAGCTTGTCAGGATTGGTGCAACCAACTACTTGAATCATTAAAAATGGAGAGTTAGGGGCTGGGGATATAGCTCAGAGGCATAAGCATCTTCTTGGCAAGGGCAAGGTCCTGAGTTTGATTCCAAGTACCCCCCCAAAAAAGGAGGGTTTTCTCTCATTGGTTGCAGAAACATAAGTCTGAGGTACTCAAAATATAAGGGCAATTAACCCACAGGGACCTGGCTGCTGGCCTGAAAGGAGGAAACTGCAATGAAACACAGCATAGATATTTGAGCAGCTTGTAGGAGATGGCTGCTATTTCACAAGAAATGATGACCATTTTCCTATCACGGCCTCAAAGATCTCCGCCAACAAGTTGAATGATCTTGGGAAAATGTTCATATGTATCATAGAATCTTGTGGACACAAAACTATGAATGTGGGATCTTGAGAATCCAAATGTGAAAATTTACTATCTCTTTTATTGTATCATTGGCAGAGTCCAGAAAGGCTCAAACAATGTTTCTGAACTTGAAGCAGATATTTTAAAAGAAGTGGCAAAATTTTTAATTATTCTAGAACCATATACATCTTTCAGGTAAATATAAGGCAAGGCCAAGATACATAAAAATTCTATGTGAATCACATAACAACTGTAGTTAGAATTTCTACCTCACAAGTTCAAGTAATACAGTTATCTCCATGTTTCAAAAATTTTTTGGGGGGTCAAAAATTTACTGCCATATATCCTTGTTTGTGCCTCTGTATTGCAAATGAGTATTTGCCTCTATTTGCTGTAGAATCCCCTATCTCATTAGTCCTGTGGGTAAATTTTACTTACCTCACTTCATAAAAATCTGCAACTGATAGATACCCATATCTGTAATTTCTTCCTTGAAATTAGGGCACAGAAATCCAACCTGAGATGTTGATGTGGGTCTAATGGTACAACAACCTGATGTAAA
Source organism: Dinomys branickii (assembly GCA_004027595.1). NCBI lineage: Eukaryota > Metazoa > Chordata > Mammalia > Rodentia > Dinomyidae > Dinomys > Dinomys branickii. The sequence goes on along the minus strand of PVLD010005662.1, from coordinate 21,039 downwards.
AGCATTCAGGTGTCATCAGAGTCAGCAGCCTTGGTATTCTGGAGTGCCAAGTAGAGCTGTGACTGGGTATCTCTGAGGAGATTGAGAGCCATACGGACTGGCTGGACTATGGTCTGAGTGACCTAAAGATGAAAGATGAAATCAGGAAGGCACAGAGACTTACACTATGCCATGCTTATGGCTTTCAAAGTACTGAGAACTTTTTTTCATATTGTGCAGAAAAGAGTTAACATGGCAGACTTGAAATTTATGTATACAAATATTGTTAGCAAAGTTGTCCATAGCATCCCTTGTCCAAACTTGAGTTTCAAGAGTGTTGTCACCACTAGCTAACCAGAAGAAATGCCCTCTGAGCCAGCCCTGGACACATGATGTCTGTTTTAGCTAAATTTCCAGTCTTCTTTTGGGAATTTGGAATTTTGACACATTTTAGGTAGACAATAACAACAAACCGGTCCCTAAAAATCTTCTAGATGCCAAGTCTCTGAAGAATTTCCCTGGAAAGAAATATGATAAAAAAGTTGCATTTTTATGAGTCAGGAACATGTCTCCTATTTGACTGCTCCTGTGAAGGGACAGTATGAGGAAACTAGAACATGGATTCTTCCAGAATCTCCCTGTGTCTTTTCCTTCCAGTATATCAATCATGACCAAATCGCTATAATTTAGTCTATATTTCAATGATTCTGATTGAGAAAATCATAATGATAATGCATGTTCCATAGTCACCTCTGTCTCTATTTCCTCGTGTGTGACCAAAAGTAGTTATTGTTCTCTTCTATGGTTCTTAAGTTATATACCTCTGATGTTTATTTTCAGTTTCAAATACTTGATAAATTTCATTCTGTTTAAAAATTGATATTAATGGCAGCTGCTAATGCTTCTAAACCCAAACTATTCCAGTATCTTCCTGTAACTCTCACAAGTGTGGCTGCATCAAAATTATTTGACTAGATAAGTCATTGTCTGAAGGGTACAATCACTTTTTAATAGGCAAACGCAGTGTTCATTATTCTAAAACTTACAGTGTCAAGGACACTTCTTTATAAAACCCCACTGTTAAGTATTTTACTGCCTGTCTTCTGGATAGCAGGCTCCTATACCTGTTGGAAAATTTAAATCTGGTCTGGTGAAACATTTATTAAGTACATAGCTGATGTTTCAGTTAAAAAATTCTGAATTATATAAATTTATACTGATTTTGAAGATTGACTTTTTATCGGATATATGTTTAGCAAATAATTCCTTTGATTTAATAGACTGCCTTTTTGGTCTGTTATAGTTAATAAGAAAGTATTACAGAGTTGAAAATTATTGAGGGTAGATGTGAAATGTTATTACCATAAAATAAGTATATAAAATAATGTATATGTTAATTGCCTTGACTTAGCCCTGCTGCAATTTTTGCATAATATCAAAATATCAGATTTACTTTGTGGTGGTTTCTTTCAGGAGTTCTAAAGTCTCAGGTTGCATTTATGCTTTGAATTTATTTTAAGTCTTCTTTTGTGTGTTGTATAAGAACTCAATACATATTTTCATAGGTACATAGCCAGGTTTCCCAGTACTGTTTATTGAAGACTGTCTTTCCCTCATCAGTATTTTTGGAGGCATCATCAAAGTTATGGTTTATTCCTCAGTGACCTATGCTATAAATTATCACTAATAACTGGGGACACTAAAGTAAAAAACACAATAAAGCAGACAATATGGCACACTTGTCAGGGTGATTATTTTCAAAACATAAAGATAAAATAAGCATTGTGAGAGTGTGCAGATATTTGAACCCTTGAACTATTGGCGGAAACTCAGAAGAACACAGCCATTATGCAGAACAGTATGAACACCCCTCAAAAATATAATACTGTGTGAATCAACAATTGCTTTTGGGTGCATTGATCTAAAAGAAGTGAAATTAGAGTGCTCAGAAACATTAGTACCCCTGGCCGCTGCAGTGCCACTTGCAGTAACCAAGAGACAGAACGATTTCAATGTTTATGAACAGAAGAATGGGTGAAGAAGGGGCAAGGTATCCATACAGCTGAATACTATCCAGCTTCCAGTGAAGAAGGAAATCTTGCCGTGTGCAACAAGATGGATGAGCCGGGAAGATACAGAAATCAGTGAAATAAGTTTATTTATCCCAGGCAAGCACCATTTGCCTTGTTTCGAGACTGTCACCTTTCTCTGTGACCTCATTAGTATAAGGAAACTCTTTCTGAAGACCTTCATGTCTCAAACGAGAACTACAATCTTTACATACAAAACCACTTCTCCAAATTACTTGACTTGAGTGTGTCTGTTTGAGGGTGACACATCTCTGGCCACTGAAGTATCTAATTAGGCAACAATTAATGCACCTTTATCTGTGTTACAACTACATTGAATTTCACTCGTGTTTATTTGTCAGTAGTTACCTTTGTAACTGAGGCCCACAACAGTATTTCTGAGGCTTTGATATTTTCAGAAATCAGGGAAAAGGATGTAAGGTCCACAAAACTAACCATCCAGACTTGATCATACATTAGGTTACAAAGAGTTTACCGGCATTTCTTAACACAAATCCAGCTTGGTAAATGTTACAAACACATTACTCCTCATATAAAAGTTTGAGCAAGTAAGCTTTAATATCAAATCTCTAATTTCATTTATTGGCTAGGAATTAGTCTTTTAAAATTCTTGAAATGGGTGTGTGCATTAATGATTAGCTAAAATTAGGAATGACTTTATATTTGAACTTGTTACAAAGCGGAAAGAAATCTTGCCTAATTCAAAATGTGATGCCTGACTGTAGATGAAGGGAGTAATTTCAAGGTAGAATTAAAAATTCACACCTTTCTCTTTGCAAATTTTGACCTCAATTGAATTAAGAATAACTTTTAATCAAACAGATTTTGGCAGAGCAAGTTTCACTTTATAGTACATTGCTGTTACCATATTTAGAAATCTAAAATTAGAGAAAATGAAGAGCAAAACACCGCTAAAGTCTTTGATCTTGGATTTTATGGGATTTGATATTTATTTATGTATGATGAAGTTAAATAAATAGTTCTTGAATTAAATTTGTCAGAATTAAGTAGGAAACAATTCTATAAGAATTATCCACTCTTTAAAGGATTTTTGGCAGTAAAAATGATATGTAAGGTATAATTTCTGCTGTCAAAAAGGGAGACATTACAGAATAAAAATGACAGTATCATAATATATAATTAACAAGGTAGAATATGGATTGTAATGTGCATAATGTTTCCTAGAGAATGAGTAGCTTTACTTACCATCAGTGAGAAGGCATATTTGGGCAGAAGTATAAAACATGATGTAGAAAAATAAACAGATTGTGACAAGGAAGAATCTGAGAAAAATAGAGATGAGTAGATGGTTCACACTAGGGTTTAATGAGAATAAGATGATTAGGTCCAGAGTGATTTTTCTTCTCATATTTTTCTCTTTTTTAAGAGAATTTTTCACCATTGTTATTTTGAATACATTTTTCAAGATGATAAATCTGATCTGCTTTTGAATTCTTGGTCCATAGACACATTTCAGGAGTTTTGTTCAGCTTCTGTCCTGGCAACTGGACATAGGGTGGATACAATATCCAGAATTATTTTAAGAATTGCAAATTGGGTCTCACACATACAGATCATTAATTTCTCTCTGCTGGTAAAGCCAAAAGACATTTAAAATTTGAAACTTTTGGTAGATTTACATATCTTATGGACAAGCCCTAGCCAAGTGTTTCGAGAAAGGATAAGGTTAAAATAGATGTGAAGAGGCACACATGAAGTCTGAAGGGTCTCTCAGTTCTTGAATATTTTCTGGTCCTTCCTTTCTTCTCCCTTCCCCCTCTCTTCCTTCCTTCTAAACTCTCTTTTACTGTCCTGCTCTGATTTTCTCTATCATTGAAAGTGATCTGAAGCTACTAATTTTCTATGGAGCCCTTCACAAAATTACAGTCCATCGTGTACGTATGCAGAATAGATACCTTCTGAAGTGTACATCTGTAAGGAGCTCTTGGATGCCAATGTTGTGGTGTGATTCATTAAAATCAATTTCATTGAAAATCTCATGTTGCAGGGCTTTGAGGAGACAGGAAGAGTTCTCCACTGTTGGTGGGAGTGTAGACTGGTGCAACCGCAGTGGAAATCAGTGTGGAGACAACTATTCCCCTTCTAGGTATTTTCCAGAGGTAGTGAAAACATCATACCACAGCAAGATATGTGCACCCATGTTTATAACAGCACAATTTGTAATAGCTAAATCTTGGAAACAACTCAAACGTCCATTACCTGAGGCATGGATACAACACATGCAGTATTTTTATATAATGAAATACTTTTGCTGTATAAAGAAAGAGAAAATTGAGGCCTTTGTAGGTAAATGGGTGCAAGTAGAAACCATACTCTCAAGTGAAATAAATCAGACTTGCATGTATAAACATCATATTATCTCTGGTTTAAGAATCTGAAAGAGTAAATAAGATCCAAAAGTTAGAATAGATGTAGTGAATGGGAAACTACTCAAAAGGAAAGTACCACTGGGATGGGGAAAATAGAAAAGAAGGAAGGGAATAAAATATGTATATATACACAAGATAGCTAAGATAATTGCACTACTAATTTCTATTAGTTGATTGAAAGGAACAGCTAGTGTTTACATTGTTTGATCATTTTTGCATGTCTATATCTAGTAATCTGAGGAACTATTTTGAAGATAACTATATGCCATAAAGTAACCACTGTTAATTTCCTACTACCATGGTGATTAATTAAATTACCTAAATCATTAACTATAGGCAAGCAAATAAATTTGAAAGTTTGAATTTTTTTTCTATAAATTTGTAGGGTGAAATATTCTCAGTTCTGCCTTATTTTATTAATAACTGTCTTTGTACTGTTGAGAAGTTGGAAAAATAACATACAAATAAAAATTATTATTATTATAGTATAAATGCTCCATAGCATAGAGTAGGGGGTCAAAAATAAATGTATGCGGTTTAAAGAAGTATTTGATGGTATATTGAAAGGAACAGTTAATGCTCAAAATTATTTGTACTTGAACCAATTTTGCATGCTTATATCTGGTAATCTGAGCAACTGATTTAAAGAGAATAATATGCAATGGAACAACCATTGATGAATTCCTACCGTCTTGTCTAGTGAAACTTGGTTTTACCTCTAATGTTTTATCAATTTTACAGTTCATTTTAATATTTAATTAAGGCTAGTTATTGGTTGATGGCTGGGACACTAAATTAAATCTAACTTTTATAATACACTTAGAATACAACAGGATAGCCAGCATAAGTCAACATTAAGTGACTTGTGCAGGAAATTATGGTTAAGTATGTTTCCCCTACTTTGGGTTCTTACTACAGTACATTGAGACTGTGGAGGAGAAACACAAATGAAACAGAACCAAAATAATATAGATCAGGAAAGTTGAAAGAAACTATTCTCTTCATCAACTCTCAGTGAAGTTGACATTGATAAATTTTATCTAAAATATAATTGGCGTTGTCAGTCATTTTGCAAAATTTTCACAAGTTTTAGAAATCTCAGTAGGAGAATTACTATAGAGACTATAGAAATGAAAAAAAAAACACTAAAATATATGTTATGTGAGAGCAGAGAAGACCACGAACATGAGTACACTTGGAACCATCCAGAGGGCTCTGACAAAGCTGTGTGTGGGCCTGAGGTATAGTGGGGAGATGTTTTGCCTAAGAAAGGTAAACAGTAGCAAAGCAAATATGAACCCAAATTAAAATCATTCAGGTTCTGTATTTAAAATTAGGCTAGTGTGACTGGAAATATCAGTTTACTTTCAAAACCAAAGCTACTATAGGACAGCTAGAAATTGCATTGCTAGTGTGCCAAATGGGTACGAACTCATTTAAATTTAGACTTAAATGTTCTCAAGCAAATTAGCTTGTTTTACAAATTAAACATGATGCAACTAAACATTTACATTGGAATATAGATTTGATCACGTTTTATAATTTACTATCAAGTAAATTTCTTTGTCATAGCTTCTCAGAAAGGATTCACTCATACATTTTATATAAAATTAACATCTGTATAGAAGTCAAGTTCCAAATTAGCATACATTTAATTAAGGCAAACTTTTATGAACCACAGGATCAGAAAACTTCTTCTATCTAGATTCTTTAAAGTTTTGGATGAAATTATTTTTCTGTTATAGATAAAGGTAGCCATTTCATGAAAGAAAGTATTTGCGGATAAAAACTTTAAAAGATATATTCATCTTAAGTAGACCTGGGATAAAGAATTTCAAACCAGAGAGACTTTGTAGAGCTGAGTGCAGGAGAGGAGAGAGATACAGAAGGGATAACAGATACATATAGGAGATTAGGGAAGATCTGCAAAGTCCCTCAAGTTTTCAGCTCAGCACTGATAAAAAGAATATATAAGCGACAAATTACCCAATGCTGGAGAAAGATGAGTGGTTTAATCATCTATATGTCACTGCCAAAGTACCTACTATCAATCAATACATGAGGAGATGAGATTTATCTTGGCTCACAGTTTGATTGATTTCATTGCAGGACTGGTTGACTTTCTGACTTTGGACCTGTGGTGAAGGAGCATATCAGGACAGCAAATGTGCAGTGGAATTAAGGATTCACTTCATGGCTGAGTGCACAAGACAGTGGAAATTTTAGCGTAATCCCCAAAATCCTCAGTGTGAAGACTCCTGGTTGCCTAAAATCTCCCAGTAGCCTTTTTCTCTCAAAATGTTTACCATCTCCCAACAGCACCATGTGCTTGGACAAAGCCTTTAACACATTTCCAGATCCAAACCATATTAACGGTCATGTTAAATTGTTTCTAGCAGGGATTCCCCTGTTTGTATGTGTGAGTGTGTGTGTGTATGTGTGTGTGTGTGTGTGTGTGTGTGTGTGTGTGTGTGTGAATGTGTGAAAATAAGCCCATTAAAACACCAGGTTTGAAGAGTTGAACATGTACAATAAAAGAGAACAGGAGCAGACCATTCTCAGGACTCAAACAGAGGTAAAGATTGTTTCTGCTTGCCAAAGTGGATAAAATATTACCAGAAACTGAATATTAGATAAAAAGCTAGAAAAGTTTTGTTTCCTTGGTACTGTACAAAAATTAACACTAGGCTAACAGATGCCTGAAAGTGAGCTTAAAAGAAAGTCTGAAAATATCAAACTGTTTTCAGTGAATTAACTATATCCTAACAGAAAGCCCAGAAATGTTTAAAGACCAACAAATAAATAATACAAAGCATGTTGAAATCTTACGGTACTTGCTATCCAAAAAAGTCATGCTTGCAAAGAAGAAAATATGACTTATCATTTAAAATCAATAGAGAAGTTGTAAATTAAGAATTATATTGACATTAGAATATAAAGACAATTATGATGAAGAATGTAGTATGCCCCTCCTCCCTATACTCCTGTAGACCAGAGAAATACAAGAACATGGTAAAAGGAAGAAGTGAAAATAAATAAATAGATCAATTTTTTAAAGACCCAAATTAAATACCTAAAAAAAAAGGAAGGTAATTGGAGGTGTAAAGTGTCCTGCATGAAATTAACAGCAGAATTCATGCTTCATGAATTTGGTTAAAGTTATGTCAAAAGAATTTCTATAATGAAACACATGAAAAAAGGAAGGAGGGGGAAAAAGAGGGAAAGGAAAGAAGAAAAGGAAGGATGAAAGGAAGGAAGGAAAGAAGGAAAGGGAGGGAAAGACAGACAGTCACAGAATAAGAGCATTTCCATAAACTACAGGACAACGTCCTGTGCCTATGCACGTTATTGACATCCCAAAAGAGAGTAATGATGAGGCAGGGGAAGTCTTTTACGGCCACATTTTGTCTGTTTTATAGAAAAACATGCAAAGATACAAGAATGTCAACAAATCCAACCTTAAGTAGAAAGACTAATGATTAAAATAACTATAAGCAAACCTTGCTCAAAATCTATTGCTAAAGAAACAATTTTCAAAGGTGCCAGAAATGACACATTCCATAAAGAGGAAAAGAAATAATCATGGCAGAAATCTTCTGGTTAAACAAAATGTCAAGCCACAAGACAGCAGAGGAACACATGTAAAGTATTAGAAGTATCAACCGTCAGTTTAGAGTTTTATACCTAGCAAAAATATGTTGCAAATTATGGATATGCCCCAACTCCCGTGAAAAGATGTACTTCAAACATGTTCTAATTAAAAAAAAATAGAGAATAGAGACAAAATAAGTACTTTTCTTCTGAAATACAATAGCTGCTTTATCAACAGCTGCCATGCAATACGAATAATAGGAAGGTATTTCTTCAGGTGAGAAGAAAATGCTCACTGGAAATCTGCATCTTGGCAAACTGTTAGGAAACATTCAAGTGGTGAAATGTGAGTAAACAGTTTTTCTTATTGTAAAAGTATCTTTAAAATATAATTGAGTGTTTTAACAAAACTAACTTTGGGTGTGCTCTTGTTCACAATAGTAGGGAGATGGGTGTTCACATTTCTTGAAATTTCTCAAACCACAAACTAAAAATTTATCAAATGCATTTGTGTAGCATATGCCTCAAAATAATTTTGATTGCTTAATGAAATAACTACAGTCCAGTATAATTTGATTACCTAGTAACAGAAATACGGAAGTTATTTTTCATGTTTATCATTTATATGTGTTATTTTCATGTTATCATGATCTTGTTATCAATCAATCTCCTAATTTTTTCCAAAAATGTTTCCAACATTGTGCATTCCAGATAACATTAACATCATGGTAAGAATGAAAAATTAATTATTAGTTAGAAATACATATGTAGATAGTATGCTCTGCTAATGAATGTCAATTAGACAATTTTAAAAGATGTTTGCTTAGATTAGTGTAATTGATTGGTTAATTAATGTTCTTGTATCTGTTTAACATGAGGGAAAATATGGGATGATCTAGTGTCTAAGTTAATGCATTTATTTTTTTCTCTAAACTATGACATGACATGTACCTGAAAAACTCAAAAGAGAAAACCTCAAAATGCACTGATAAGGAACCATCTACAATGTGAAAGGAAGAACTTAGCCTACTTTAAGCCTAGTTAAATGTTTCATAAAACTATGGAACATAGTTGCAGAAGGTCCTGCATACGTGAGTTTTTATGAAGCCTTTAAAGTATCAACTGCCTTCTTTACTGAACATTGAAACGCACACACTGCTCTCATTAATTTGGTGTTTTAAGCACTTGGCACTTAATCCAAGCAATCCAAATGGTATTCCTCAAATCTTATTATTCAAATGAATTTTACATAATGAGGGGAGAGATTGCAGGGAAGGGGTTCTAAATGGCTTAATATTCTTAATTATTTTTATAAAAATTGCTACATATCTCAGTGTCCCTGATATCAGTGTTTTTCATTCTTAATTCAGTAAAGGCATGGAGATTGTAATTTGCTTTACACCACTACTAAATAACAATTTTTTTTCAAAACCTTAACATACGATATATGCATCGTGTTTCTGTCTAGCCTCAAATCCTTCCAGATACAAGAACTCTCCTACTGAAAGTGTCAGTGGAGCTATCTCAGAACTGGCAAGTATGCTGCCAATGAAGAACAGCAGTAACCATGTGCCCTTCCACATATTCAGCATATTGACATTTCCCTTAAATACTTGCAAAGCAAGTATAGTTTTGGTACTTATTTTAAGGCCTTCACTTAGGAAGAGCTGGACATGCTGAATTTCTATTCCTTCAGGTCGAAAAATACTGCAATTTCACCAGTGTAAAACTTCTCCCTCTATTGATAATCACATTCATGTTCCTCATTGAGATGGTCTTATTTTCTCTAACTCACTCTTCTTGACTTCTGTATACACTAAACCTATGTAAACATCTGAATCTAGAAAGGAAATCATAATTGTGTGGAGTATTGATACCAATTATAGCTTTTCATATGAGCTAATTCTACATGTGACATCTGTTCTGTTGCCTTTTACTCAAGAAAAGTGGTTTTAGACCATTATGATGTTTGGAGCAGCACATCAGTATGATCTGAGAACATGCTAGCTCTGTGGACCTTTAGATCTGCCAAAAATACACAGATTACAATCTGAGGTGGGTCCACAAAGACTGCTTAAGTAAATTTGAAAGTCACGTCCCTAGGCATGTAATATTACTGTGTCTTTCACATTGATTTAACTCCCCTTGCTCAACTTCCAAATGTAGAAGCAATCTTTTAAATATTTCAACTGTACCTAATTATCTTGATTCCATGTTCACCATTCGAAGTGACAAATCCTACACAGTCAAAACTGTGCCACAAGCCATGCTTTGTGTTATTTAAGGGTGGTCAAGAGTCAGTAGTTTATATTATATTTTAAGCTTTCTTTGCTACCATCATGTGGGCTGTGAGAGAGAAAAAAGAAACAGAAATAACCAAAAAAATCACATTTAGATATGCAATACCAGGATGTCAAATTGAACATTCCTCAAAGTCCAATTTCCCTACTTCCTTAAAATACTTGCATATTCAACTGTGGCTTATGAATGTCTTTATTCAATACCACAATGTTTCCTGGTTGTGTACTTCGTGCAGCTCCTAGTTTGGCCTCTGGAGAATTCAATCAGCAATCATTCCTGAAGGATTTTACATCACTGATTTTAATTTTATCATACAAAACAGACTTTCTTATAATTATTTGTTCAAAACAATAACAAATGATTTAGACAATTCTCTGTTTACCAAAGATAATACCGTACTTCCTCACTATGATACCACATCCTTAAGATAAAATGCCTTCTTCAACTCATAGGCCCACCTTCCAGAAACTTGGGACAAGCCTACATTTCCCAAAGTTGGTACAAGTTTGAGCAAGTTATAGCATAGATTATCTTCACCCCAAGGTATTCCTTCCATTTAATATTCCAAAATTTGGCAGTAGCCTTAAAATTGATGATACAACTCAAGGAATGAGTTGCTAAATCAATTACCTAAATAAGTTTGTTATTGGAAGTCATCTTTCATGTCAACATTGAGATATTGTCCTGATTCAATGATTGATTGGGTAACCCCATACATCCTGAAATTCTTCTGCCATCCCTGTTTATCATGAGTACTGGGATCCTGCATATAGTTTACTATTGATGGAAAATAATATTACTAGCTCTATCTTTATTAATACTATTTTATTTTCCTAGGAGACACAGGGTCAGGGATTTAGAGCTGCGAGTATCTTACTGTACTTCTAGGCAGTCCTTCTTCAGTAGAAATCATAAAGTCGTAATTTATACCAAATACTCTTTGATGCCAGCGTCCCAAAATCCCTTTAGTTCTATGGGCACTTATATTTTACTATTATTTCATTACTTCTTCCCCCAAGAAACCCCAGCACTCAAATTATAGCCTTAAATATTAAAAACTTAATAAATATTCTGACTATGCCCACCTGTCCAACACCATAACAAGCTGCTGTTCTCCCTTGTCATAGTAAGCACTAAATTCAAATTTATTCATCAACAGTTTATTTTGGTGTTTATTTGAAGAGACACAAAATGTACCTAGATTATTCATGTATTTGTCATGCAATCAGAACATATATTCTCTATAATTAATTTGGTCCTAATTATGAGAAACAAACTGTAAACTAAAGTGAATTCACCTCAAGTGTAGTTCACATTTCAAAACTACTGAGATTGTGCTAAAGCATGCAGTTTTGGACACTGATAGGAACATGGAAGTGGGTTGCTTCTCAATCAAAGTAGCTGAAACTCCAGCCAATCAAAGGCTGAAAACTGTCAAATTAGATTTTATATCCAAAACTAAGCAACCACCAATCAGATTGTTTCTTTTTTCTGGATATATATACAACATACTGTACAGTGTGGTGGGGCAATTTGAATAACCTAAGCATTCACGTCCCCTCCGTTCTAGGTATACTTGCAGGCTTCACACAAAATGGCACATTATTTATTCCTAGAAAAAAAGAGTAACATAAGGAGACGTCATGTTCGACCTAATTTCTGGAATTTTACTGCCCACTGTTCCCAAAGAATGGACTTTCAGGAAAAAAAATTATAGAAGAATGAGAGATAAATTACCATTCCATAAATAACTAAGCTTGACTCTTAAATCTGTATCAGAGCTTCTCATGCTACAAACATAATTTGAAATAAGGATAATAATCTGAGTAGAGTTAAATTTAAATATTTCATTTGATCAAAAGTGGTTCTAGAACTGAGGAATTTTCTGAACATAACTGGGTTCAAATTGTCCCACCACACTGTATGTTGTATTTACAGCCAGAGAAAAGAAAGAAGCAATCTGATTGACAGTTGCTTGGCTTTTGAATATGAGACCAAATTTGGAAGCTTTTAGTCTCTGACTGGCTGGAGTTTCAGCTACTTTGATTGACTGAAATGCACCTGCCTGGATAAAAATTTATACTTCTAGATTAACTTAAAATTTGATTACACATTAACTTAGGGCCCTATTTACTACATAGAGGAGCTATTTTAGGTCAAACATTAATTTAAGGAGGGGATAAAGAAAGGAGAGCAAGGTAATTTAAGAAGAACTAAGATGTGTTAGGTACATGTAACGCTGCCTCGTGATGAATGTACTCATGCAAACATGTACTAATAAAAATTAAAATTTTAAACTGATAGATAATTGAAGAATGTAAGTTAGATTTTATTCTTGAATTTGGATCCCAGTTTCTCTCCCCAGGTTGACATTATGGGAACCAATTGCAGGTGAGTGTGTCTCAGAGAAAAAGAAGAGCTTTCTCGGGTACCCATGAATCCATTTTTCTCTCATAACAGTGGCAATGGAGCTAATTGTAGAAAAAGACTGGGTTGGTCTGAGTGGGAGGTCTGATCCAAGTTTGAGCCAGAAATTAGGAGGGTACAATTATTTTAAGACATAAAACTTAATTTCTTAACCATATTTGACTCGATGAATCTCATAAAGCAGCCATTGTGTAAGTAGAATACCTTCAAAGATGTCTACATCTGAATCTATAAATGTTACCTTATCTGCTAAAAGGTCATGAATTGGAGGTTGTCTTGGTTACTTTTCTCTCATTGCTGAGACAAAGTACCTGACACTCAGAATTAAGGACGGAAAGGTTTATTTAGCTCACAGTTTGTGGAGGTTTCAGTCCATACTTGGCTGGCTCCAAGGCTGAGTGGCACATGGCAGAGGGCAACAGTTCATGACAGCAGAAAACAGCAAAAGCAACAAGAGCAAAAAGGGAGGAGGAGTGAACAAGCCTCTTTCCCTCCCTTGTACTGTACATAGTCTTCCTGCCTCGGGGTGGGTGTAGCACTCATATCCATAATTCCACCCTTGGCTCATGAATTAATCACAAACTCTAGAAGCTCATTCCATGACTGCATGAGGTTTGGGGGGACATCTAGACACAAACCATAACAGAAGTAGAATTAAACTTCTAATTAACTGACATTAAAGTAGGGTGATATTCTGGATTATCTCTGTTGATTCAGTTTAATCACCGGGGATTTGTGAAAATGGAAGAAGGAAGGGAAATCAAAGTTCAGAATGGTAGGAAATCCCAACAAGAGAGACTTTGTCTGTTATAGTTGGCTTTCAAGAGGGAGTAGGAGGGCCAGGAGGCAAGGAATGTGGAAAGTTCTTAGAAGCTGGAAAAGACACAATAATTGAGTTTTCTCCTGAGGGTACAGAAGAGAACTTAGCCATAAGGACACCTGGATTTTAGCCAAAGCTGACCTGAATTGATGTAATATCAAAAAAACCTGTAACATAACCTTTTCATATTTTAACCACAAGGTTGTGATAATCAATTACCAAAGCAATAAAAATTAATACTTGACACCAATCTGTCAGTGGCCCTTTGCTTGAAGATTAAACAGGAAAGCAAGGGGAGGAATTGGTAAATGAGTGGGCAGAAAGAGAGAGAGAGAGAGAGAGAGAGAGAGAGAGAGAGAGAGAGAGAGAGAGAAAGAGCTTTCCCTCTATATGGTTTTTTTGGGAGGGCGTAATTGGGAGTCAAACTCAGGACCACACACTTGCCAGGCAGGCATTGTGCCACTGAGCTCTACCCCTGGCCCTGCTTTCCTCCTATATCTGTCTCATTTTAAATTAAGCCACCCACCTGCCTCATTCTAAGTTAAGTAACCCTTTATTAGATACTTACATTTTCTGGGCATGCCTACTACACCACTAATAGTAAAACATATAAAATATAAAAATAAAATAATATAAAATATATAATAAATAAATATATAAAATAAAATAATATATAAAATATAAAAATTATATATATAAGATATATATTACTAATATATATATATATTACTACTAATGAGATACTGAACAATTTAAGGACTAATGCTATCATTGCTTTAACTTCTTTAATTGCATTTCTAGCTTTTATACACATTTCATTTAAAATCAGCGCACATTTTAAATTTAACCAACTAAATGAGCTCCACCTATGGGTCAGTACTAAAAAAGGAGCTAGAAATACAATTAAAAGCCCCCCAAGAATATCACTCCTAGGACAACACAACAGCTTATACCACAGTCCTTTGTGGTCCTGAGCTTCCAGTGGCTGACAACAGTGGATGTTTATTTCTTACCTGTGTTACTGAGCAGCCCGGGTCAGTTTTGATTGACTCCATTAATTCACCAAAGCAAAAATCCACACTCATTTGGAAACCAAAATTCAGAGGCAGTTTTGGTTTATGATCTTGTCCTTGTCATGGCCAACAGGAAAGGAATCATGAAGTGACTCATGAAATGTTCGGAAGCTTTTCCTTGCAGGTAACATTTTACTTTCATCACATTATCACTACTGAGAAGGAATCTGACGGCCGCATCTGTAGACATTAGCGAAAGAGTTATAATGATCTCCGAAGGAGGGGCGGTTAGTATTTATCAGAAACACACAACAAACAATAATATTGTACCACTTCTCTTAACCCTCACATCTGTAAAGGTCAGTTGACCTCCAGCCTTCTGCATGATCAAATAAAACAATTCATAGCGATCATGCCATCAAGCGTTGGCAGTCTAACCACAGAATAGCTTTTTTTATTTTTTAACCAAAATGAGGCTGTATTTACTTTATATTTGTTATTCTCATAAAGTCTTTCTGGACCCAAACTGGGGGCTCAATAAACGTTTATGTAATGTTTCCTTAAATATTTTAATTTCTTCCTGAAAATGCTAAGTGCTATTATTATAAATCTCAGAAGCTCCTAGAGATATTGGCCTGGAAATGTGTCTGTGATATTTCTCATGTGAGACAAAAATGGTATAGCTTAAGGCAGTTGTCTTTTTTGTGAATGTCTTCTCCAGTAATAACTGCAAGGCCACAGACAGGTTAATTATAACTAGTAAGCATCAAATAACTCTGTGAAGGGCAGTAATTTTGAATAGGAGGATAAAAGAGGACATTGAATAATAAAAGCATATAAAAAATTGCACATGTTTGTAGGTAGATAAAAGAGACTTCAAAATAAAGTTTCCCTCTACCGAAAATGCTAATAAGATAGCTAAAACATTTTCATCTTAAACACACACGCGCACATGCAAAGAGTACGCGAAACTTTTAATAGAGAATTTTTTTATTACACAGTGTAGTAGGGAATCTGGTATTGTGATAAAATGGATAATACATTTTAAAGAAAGCTACAATATAAGGCAATTTCCAAGAATTATAATTCAATAAAATTCCCTGAATATTAAAGCTCTGCTGAATATAATTTCATCTTCTCTATTTCAGAAAGCAATTTAAAATCTTACAGGGTATTAGAAATGTTTCTTATATTTGTAGCCTATTAAATTTTATTAGGTACTTTCGTGTACATTGTCATTTGATTCTCAGGATGACCTCATGAAAGGCACGGCATTATTATGCCCCATTAGCACAACTCATGACACATAAGAGGCAATTATTAATAAATATTTGTTATTGCGATGAATGAATGGATTCCGGCCTCACTTAAGAGAAAGGTGAATTTCCAACAGTTTATCGTTTTCCCCAAGGAGACAGACCCTGAGTCAGGGCTTCAGTCCTCTGAGCAAACGCTCTATTGCTTGACAGTAAATATGACCTTCCTTGAAACTGAGTTCACCTTGCTCAAATGATACATGGAGACAGAAAAGAGTAAATAATTTATTAAAGTTCAAGTTGACCATAGTCAACTCTCAAAGGTTTATTTTTAAATAAAACTAACCTTTAAGGAGAATAGGTCATTTGCTTTGATACACAATATAGATAGATCCATTTATGTATACATAAAATATATTTATTTCAAAGTCCCAGAACACTTTGTTCTATGCTACAAATGATGCAGGTAGTGGGAGACATAACCTCTGAACCCCACTTTTTGTGTGTCTCATAGGTTGCTCAGAAGCAGTGAAGCCTAACAACCCCAGCTCAAAACAATATTCTAGGATGCACAAAATAACACACGGAGGATTTCAAAGAGAAACCGTGTTGTTTCATGATAGGTCTGTCCGTGTTGAAAACCCCTACAGGGATAGCTAAATTATAAAGATAATTATTATAATTATTGATCACCACTGTAGTATTGTTATACATTTATTGGAAGTTTAAACATGCAAATTTCAGTGTCAGCATGGACACACAGACAAGTTTAACACAATTTTATTAAAGGTCACAAAAAGAAAAGAATCATGCATCTTATTCCAAATGCTTCTAGGTAAGGCTGAGTTAATCTTTTAATATATTTGCCATACATCTCCAAGTGGTATAAATATATTCTTAGCTTTGCTTACTAGAGTTTTTTGAAGGTAAAACACATTAATTCATGGCAAGAAACTTAAACATTTATGAAACATTTAACATACAGAGCAGACCCTTATAGAATAAGCAAAAAATCGATCGTGGATTTCTTGTTAAAGCAAGACAAAATAAATTAAATTATGGAATATGATATGAAGGGTAGGTCAGTTCAATTAAAGCTCATAACATCAAGTAAAATAAATCAGAATCATAAGCTCCAATATCACACATTTCTTTATGAGAAATACAAATTATTAAAAAAGAGTAAAATATAGACAAGAAAAGTAGGGAGATGGATCTTTTTTGAATGGGAAGGGATCAACAGTTGCACAGAACGGGCTGAGAGGGGAGGCACAGTGGATGAAAAAATTAAGACGTATGATGTACATGTAACACCACATAAGGACTGTAAACATTATATGAGGCAAACGTACTAATTAACACGAAGAAAAGAAATATTCTAAAGCAGCTAGTACATGCGTAAATGTAAATGTATGCAAGAGCCCACATCCTTGGAAGTTGTGGTCTGTGCAGAAACTGCAGCCTGCAGTGCTAACAGTCTGCTAACATAATAATAAGTATTTGGGATGAGAGGAAGGGAGGGAGAACAAAGAGATGCAAGGGGGAAAGCGTTTGAAAAGTATCTAATTCACAGGGTTAAGAAAATTACTGATACCAACCATAAGAAGCTTGAAATAAACTCTGAATTCAATACATGATTGCTGTTATAATTTTTCCTCAGGCAAGCTCTGCAAAAGAACTTTCTCACTCTTCAGCACTCGCAGTGAAAAAGGCCTGTGTGGGTTTGTGTCACAGGGAAAGACTGAATAATAGAGTTCTTACTTAGTAATCGTTTTGAAGCAAGTGCTTGATTTCCATTCCAATCAGCTAAAGCCACAACGGAGAATATATTTAAGGAATTAAGGTTACCTGGTGGAATTCAAAACCCTACACCAGGCGGCAGAAGCTTTTGGAAAACAACCAGGATCCAAAGGTCAGTGATATAAAGTCTCCACATTGTAACTAGTAAATAGTTGCAGACTTTACAGCAGAGACATTTATACTAAACTCTTTTTTGGAAGATATGCTAATTGGCATTCATTGAAAACATAATTTATGATCTATCTTTATAAGGCTGTAGTGCATATTCACAACAATCAAACGAAAGTGACTATGATTTTTCCCTAATTTTAGTCAAAGTCTTAGTACAAATTATACAAATCACATAAAACATCTACTGAAAACTGGAGGATTGCCCACACACACATGTACCTACGTATGTCTGGTTATGTTCATATGTGCATAAGTAGGTTTATTACCCAAGAGTTTTATAGTACTTGAGAATATTTTGTCTCCCTTTCTCACACATACTGTCACCTGTACATGTACACATACATGGACATATTTTTGAAACCTAAATTTCTTAATTTTTTACCACCCATTGTCATTCCTGTCCCAGTTATATAGATCCATTTCAATATTATCAACCCATTTATAACACATGCCTGCGTTTTAATATTTTTATTACTAAGAACATAATACACTATATTCCACAAATTGTTTTTCTTTTTTTCTTTAGCTCTACTTTTTATTTTAAAGAGAAAAGAACAAAAAAAAGACAAACATAAAAACATAAACAGAACAACACAAAACCAATAAAACAATACCAAATTTCAAACAAGGTGATAGGAAATTAACAACAGTTGTATTACATATTGTTATCTTCAAATTAGTTACTCAGATACACAAATACAGGCATGTAAGATTGATCAAACAAATTAACTGCTCTTTTCAATAAAATAGAAATTAGTAGTACAATTACCTTAGTTATCTTGTGTATATATATTTTCCCTCCAAAATCATTATATCTTGTACATCTTTTCAGGACCATATAGCTCAAAATTATTCATAGTAAAGTCTGCTTGATTTCATAATTTCCATAATTTTTGAAGTATTTTCGTACTTAGTAACATTTAGATTCTCTTCAATGCATTTAATTAAAAATCCGGCACACATACATTTCTCCACACACACACACACATTGCCAACCATATTGGAGGAAAAATATCTCATTGTTCATTTACTTGTACACTCTAACTTTACATCTCACTGTCAACAAAAGCAGAAAGCACTTTAGAAACTGCAGGTAGATTGGCTCTTAGCCAGCTAAGCCCCAACACATCTGTAAAAAGTTTTATAGAAATAGACAACTAGATTGACTTGAGTTAATCTTCAGCCAAAATACTATTTTTCTCATACTAATTGAATTGTGAATGTTTAAACACTACCACGTGATGAAATTAAAAAGCAGTTTAAATGATTTGTGTGTTTGTATGTCAATTAATTTAATTTATTTAAATGGTTCAACAGTTTATAGACTTAACATTCCTTCTCTGTTTCACTTTCAGTTTGTTATTCGTTGGTCATATACAAGTACAATACTTAGGACAACATATTCTCTAAATATCGATCAGGAAATCAAAATAGCAAAAACAGGTCAGCAAACCTTATGTGACAAAATCCTTATCTTATAGACAAATAAACGGGAAATAGTCCATTGCATTGCCAATATTTTGGTTAACATTCTCCTTCATGATTTAACAAATTAGTTTGAATCTCCAAATTTATCTATTTATGTAGAAAAGGCAAACAGTAAACCTTTGTGCATGTCCACATTTTATTGACTAAGAGCCTAATGACAGCTGAGGTATAAACAGAGGACCAGGAGAGGTTTGCAAATCCAACCAGTCTCTGTGTTTTCCTTAGGAAAAAATCTACTCTGTCTCAATTGAAAATATACAAAATGTTTGTTATCTGTTTCTCTTCACATTTTCATTGTGCTTCACATATTCTCATTATAGATCTTTCTCTTAGCTTCTCAAAATGTGTGCTTTCACCTTTTTGATCCTTCCTTGTGTCAACTTCCTGGATGGATGCCAACCCTTAGCTACTGCCTTATCTCTAGGTGTCAGGTGGAATACGCTTCATCTACCTGTGCTTGAGACCTTCTCAGTCACCTTGGAGAGAGTGTTACGTTGATCCATCCCTGTCGTCTTTTCATATACCTTCCTTCAAAATTTTCCTTAGACTCTTGCTCTGCTTGTTAAAATCATCAACAAGATCCACTCTCTCAGTTTCATAAAAATCAAAAGGTCTTGAGTTTGTAAGTGTTTAAAAATATCCAGTTTAATCGCTGGTTAAGGATCGTGCAAATGCCATTCTTTACACATGCAGTTCTTGACATGATCAGACCTTATGCTCTTTGCAAGGTGCTTCTCTCTCAATTTTATTGACTTGATAAATAACCTTGAGATAATGTAATTCACCACTTACAAATTGCTATCCCTTCTTGAGGATATTCTCTATGTAAGAACCATAGATTTACTATCGGCCATGTGATAGTAAATTTTTAAATGAATATGATCCAGTGCCGTGAACAGCACTGAAATGGAAGAAAAATGGCTTGTGTTATCGTAAATATGAAGGCGGTAATATTGGGAAGTGACTGTTCTGGCTTTTTGTCCTCCTGTTTGACTGATGTGGGCACAGACTGACCTTTTCCTCTCTAACTTCCCCTTTTAAGGGCAAATAATCACCTGAGTTATTTCATCAGTTATCCAGCATTCAACTTTAACCTTTTCACTCATATTTTCATCTGATGTATTTGTTTTGTTCTAAAGGTGTCAAACTATACATCTGCTTGTGGATGCATAAGAATAATGTAAATGTTTTTGTGGGTCATTTCATCATCTTTAGTGATTCCTATTTTTGCCTGCATTCCTCTCACTCTCCCCAGGCCTTACTACATTCTGTGATATGCGATTGGTATTCTCTCTTACTTCTAATAACAGTTTCCCAATAAAGGATGGCCAGCATTTGCTTTGCAGTTCATTTGTGGATGGTGTTCATTAAATTACCCTCTCACCACAGTACCGTCCTTTATAGGCCGGGAACATCTCTCGACCCACCTCCACTGGTCCATGTAACTGCGCACATCAGATGACAGCTCACACAGACTTCTGTGTACCTGTCTTGCTGGGAAAGATTGAATCACAAAGAGTACCAAAAATGTGTAAGGATTTGCAGGATATTTCAGAAAAGAAACTGAGATATCACCAGGCATGGTGGCGCATGCTTGTAATCTCAGCACTAGAGAGGCTCAGTCAGGAGGATCATTGCGAGTTGGAGACCAGCCTAGACTTCAAAGTGACCTAAAGGGCAGCCTGAATTGCAGAGAGACCCTGTCTCAAAAAA